>CM056378.1:10151975-10169475 GCA_029718625.1 Synaphobranchus kaupii
CTGCTTTACAAATCTGTCCCCAGCACAATACATGTCTACATGTTATTATTGCTTTACCATTAGCGTCATCCCTATTTAAATGACGTCAATCTTATTATTTGATGTGACATGCTGTTTCAGTTAATGCACAGCAAAACAAAAGTTGTTTCATCGACTGACAGAAGGTAAGTTTAAACAGAGAGAACTTTCCAGAAGGCAGGACACGTCACTTGCTTCTAAAAACAGGAATACTTTATTGTGATGAGAACTTTATTTATTTATATATTTTTTGTAAACCTTGACGGTAACTGCGAATGCTGTTCATGCGAATAAAGCACCTTTTGAATGTGAGGGAGAGAAAGGAAGCAAACATAAATCAAGCATGTGACAGATGGAGGCAGATGAATGAGAGCTGAAAGGTCATTGTGAATCAGTCCTCTCTTATTGCTGGGTGATTGCTTATATTTTCAGGCAGGCAGCGGAGTTTTACCTCAGGCCTAAAATTGAATCAGGTGATTAGTGGACACGAAAGGTCAAGGACCATTCATCTCGTATTGGGAACAATAACAGCGTCCATTCATCATCATTTCTCGTCTGAAAACACGTGCGGGGGAAAATGGCATTCCCGTTAATGTCCGCTAATGAATGACTTATTGCTTCTCTGCACTAATTCAATGACGAGGAAAGGAACGAATTATTAAATAAAAACCTACCTTATAATATTGCGCGTTGTGATTCCGGCTGAAGGGGTAGAACGCACCGACTTGCATCCAACGTCGGCACAGCTCCTCCGTGGGGTCGTCAAAAAAGCCACAGATATCCGCACCGATCTGGGAATGCGTAAACAGACATAAACTCACGGTAATACTGTAACAACACAATTACAGTTATACTATAAAAAGGATCAAGGGTGTCCTACCTTAGGCCTGGAGAACTGAAATTTGTCTTTTATTGGTTTTTAATTTCATGTTCCAATAAAAGCATTTCTTTTTTTTCTTTTTTTTTTTAAACATCTTTTACACGTAATCACTCCATTAATCAAAACATTAAATTTTATAAAACACATTTACATTTACATGGGGGGAATTCCCATTTTCCAATTCTTTTAATTTCCCCATTAAAATAGGCTTAACATTCACGACAATCAGCCTGGAGAACTGAAAGGTATGCTAGCTTTAGTTGTTACTCAACATTTAACAGATCGATTAAAGCAACTTATTACATAGTAAGGATGCACAATATGGACATCATGGGGCCAATATCAATAACCAGTACATTCATGGAAGAAGCAAATTAGCAAAGATGTCACCCTCTGAAGAAAAATGTAACAAAATGTATTTCTATAACAAAATATTTAAACTTGCTTATTTCAGCATTAAGTAGAGAGCTAATGAGCTTGTGATTTAGGCTGGAAAAAATTATAAACTAATAATACATAAGTCGCTCCGACTAATATATGTTTAGGCTACTTTTTGATTGTGACATTTCCATTTAATTTTCAGTGTCAGCAGCACATTGAATGTATTGTCTCTTATGCACATATTTTGGCACTACTATTATATTGGCTATAAGATAAGTTTGTTTTAAGCTTTTATTGGCCGACAATGATTCACCCCTAACTGCTCTTTTATTACATAAGTTATTATTATATTACATAGTTAACCCAACTCACCTGGTGTCGTGAGCTACAAATGGTTGTTGATTTCATAGGATAAATTTGCCCTATTCCACTAACTGGCCTCCTCCAAACACTATAACCCTCTTCCTGTTCCAGACTTCCTGTCCCTCTGGTGACTTCCTGTCCTGAAATAGACCTGGAACAGGCCACCTCTCTCCTCAAAGTTATAATACTATCTGGTTGTTTAGTAAATGGTTCAACTTACATTGTTCTGTGCTGTTATATGGCAGTATATCCTTTTACATGTGCAGAGGAAGACAGATTCAATTCAATTTAAAGCCTTTACTCTTGAGGTACGTATAACACCACGGATTCAAATATGGTTGTCTAGCACACTCCCCACTGCCTCACCCCACCCCACCCCACTGCCTCACCCCACCCCACCCCACTGCCTCTCAGAGTGTATCTGACACTCACATAAGGGATCCCAAAAAGACCAAATTCCAGCATTCCCGGGATAGCCCACTTGATGTCGTTCCAGTTGGCGGCATTGTCGCCTAGCCAGTGGCCGGAGTACTTGCCCGCCCCGGGGAATGAGGACCTGGTGAGCATCAGTGTCCGCTTGTTGCCAAACGCTCGTTTTAGAGCGCTGGGGTCATGAGAGAGAGAGAGAGAGAGAGAGAGAGAGAAGGGAAAAACAGAAGATTAGCTGATGAAAAACTCATTGCACACAAAAGAACAGGGTCTGACATTCGCTGACAGATTTAAATTACAGCACTCCACCAAATGCTTTCCTTTCTCCTTCAAAATTCAGTCTTTCTGAGACTAATCCCTTTTTAACAGCCATCAATTTCAGCGCCTTATTCGAGTGAGAAAGTCCACTTACACCTCTGTGGCTAGGACCATTGAGTATCCGTAGAGGCTGTGGACATCGTAATGCTTGCCCCACGTTTGCTTGGCATCCATACAGAGAGTCTTGCTGTACATGAGACCATCCAGGATATCTTGTATAAAGTGGCACAAAGGCATTCAAGAGGCTTTTTACTGTACTTTCGCATATTTTTACTGTATATGAAACCTTAGTTAAATAAACTCACTTGGAGTAAATGGAGGGTAATTCAGGTTGTTGATAGCACATCCTTTGGTGGAACCTTTCTTGAAGTTTGCCACCTCGTTCATGTCCTTAGGAAATTTCAGAAGAACTTTTAGTTCACAAAAACCTTCCCTGTTTAAAGTACAATGAGAATGTGCTAATCCATCCATTAATTAACTCAGTTTAGCTATTAAACAAACACACCCATTCCGTCTTTCGGATGAGACGTTAAACCGAGGTCCTGACTCACTGTGGTCATTAAAGATCCCCTGACACTTATCGCAAAGAGTAGGGGTTTCCCCGGTGTCCTGGCTAAATTCCCAACCTGGCTCTTTCAATCTGCCACCTAATCATCCCCCAGTTTAATTGGCTAATAATCATTCTCTCCCTCTCCACCTCAGCTGATGTGTGGTGAGCATTCTGGCGCAAAATGGCTGCCGCTGCATCACCCAGGTGGGTGCTACACATTGGTGGTGGTAGAGGTGAGTTTCTCCCTCGTCACTGTAAGCGCTTTGAGTGTCGTGAAAGGTGCTATATAAATGCAAGGTATTATTATTATTATTATTATAAGTGAGATAAAGCTCAGTAAAAAATGCAAAAAGTCGCTTTGCTAAATGCCTGTAATGTAATGTAACTTACGATCCAGAGTGCATCATGTTTCACTTCCTTGTAGAACCTTTCATACTCATCGGCCCACCACTCAATGCAGGCAGGATTGGTGTAGTCAGGAAACACCGTCTCTCCTGGCCAGACCTGTAAATGCATCAGACAGGGTAAGAAGAAGGTGAAGGTGATGAGAGAGGAAGGGGAGTAGAGAAAAAAATAAACAATAATACAATTAAGTCTGAAAGGACTAGTTCTGCAGATGATAAAAGGGGAAAAGTTCTTAATCCTGGAGTTCACAGTCCTGCACCATCGCTTGACCTTCTACAATAAGGTACTCAAGCTCAACATACCCACCAAACATTTTGACGTTGGTTAGATGTCTAATCAACATCGGTCATGGAGGTCGATATGCCATCAATTAGTGGGACACTAAGGCAATGAAAGTTTTCTGACGTTGGTAGGCTACATTGCAATATGGGGATGTGTACAAAACACTGATCTATTATAGGCAGAAAAGAGGTAGCGTCATGACACAACGTCAATCAGCCTTGTAGCTGTATGCTTGGATTTTTAAAAAAAATTTCACGGTTTACACATTTTGGACATACAGTATGTCGTAGTATATTTGTCGACTTATGTTGCCCGCAGCACTTAATGGGTTAAAGTAGCACCCACTCATGTACAGATGTGAACACACACATGTGCATGTAGACATACACATGCACACAAAGGTGACTAGTGTAAAGGTGCCACTTCTCAGGTGAGAATATTTATAGGCTGAAACAAGAATACATTTTTGGCATCCACCTTGTATTGCAGTCATCTCTCTCACATTCTCCCTCTCTCTTTCTGAATATGCTATATTTGTTTCTGTCCAAACAGAGATGGAACACTGTAATTACTCTCATTATATTTTAAGGATGTTAATAAATACCCTGCCCTGCGACCTTTCAGTTTATTTGTATCATATGTCCATCAGCAAACGTGGCATAAGGTTCATTTTATCCTAAGAAAAAAGGAAAACAGGATCTTTGAACTTAAGATTGTGAAAAAGGACAAAATGGACAACGTTGTGAGAGAGGGGAAGTGGAACCTAAATTCACAGCTTGGACGCTTAACAAGACAACAATTATTGCAGGGCCATTTGAGTAGGTTGTAAATGCAGCAGGATTTTTAAAATAATGGGCGTGGAGTTATTCACTCTAGATAGTTTAATTTGGTGACACAGCAAAACATAAATTAGACGGACGGAGGAAATGTCCTTTCTAAATCTTAGTACTTCTAATTAAATGTAAATACGATCATAAATATCACTTTATACCCTCACAACAATAAAAAAAAAGCCATCAAAGCTATATGGCTCCTAATAAAGGGAATAATTAAAGGCAATCAATAATCAATAATAGTTTTCCTTATTATTCCTCAAAATGGGAGTCAATAAACCAACTTCCGCCCTGTCTTTGTAGGCCCGCCAGGGCACCATGTTGAACACTTGAGCTCCACTGTGTGCGTGAGCGCGACGGAGCCCGGCAACGTGCCACTTCCTGCCGAGCGAAAGACAACCGAACATTGACCCCACTCCTCCGCGACTGCGGCGTTTCCGCTTGTTTACAGCTCCAGATCACCGCGCATTACCCCAGGTAATCTGCACAGGTGTGTGGCGAGCTCAGTATGACCTTACAGTCAGATTTCTTTGCCTGAACAAAGAGCAGTGTAAGATTTTATTTTCTGATTGAACAAACCCCCCATTTTGACCCATTATTTTCGTATGACCAGGTAACCATTGTCTCTAATCTCTAATACCTTTTCCACAGTTTCTTTTTCCAGGATATTCTTGGTAATAACAGGATTTTTCCTAACCTTGGCCTAGATGCATTACCAATGATACCCTTCATCTGAAGACGCCCATTGCACAGAAACAGCAGAGATACTAGAGATCCCAGAAGAGGAGTAATCACAATTGTGTCTTCACCTGCTCAAAGCTGAAGTCTACAGCTACAGTTATCACAGCTGAAGTCTACCACTACTGTTATCACAGCTGAAGTCTACAGCTACAGTTATCACAGCTGAAGTCTACCGCTACTGTTATCACAGCTGAAGTCTACAGCTAAAGTTATCACAGCTGAAGTCTACAGCTACGGTTATCACAGCTGAAGTCTACCGCTACAGTTATCACAGCTGAAGTCTACCGCTACAGTTATCACAGCTACGGTTATCACAGCTGAAGTCGACAGCTACAGTTATCACAGCTGAAGTCTATAGCTACGGTTATCACAGCTGAAGTCGACAGCTACAGTTATCACAGCTGAAGTCTACAGCTACAGTTATCATAGCTGAAGTCTACAGCTACAGTTATCACAGCTGAAGTCTACCACTAATGTTATCACAGCTGAAGTCTACAGCTACAGTTATCACAGCTGAAGTCTACCGCTACTGTTATCACAGCTGAAGTCTACAGCTACAGTTATCATAGCTGAAGTCTACAGCTACAGTTATCACAGCTGAAGTCTACCACTACTGTTATCACAGCTGAAGTCTACAGCTACGGTTATCACAGCTGAAGTCTATAGCTACGGTTATCACAGCTGAAGTCGACAGCTACAGTTATCACAGCTGAAGTCTATAGCTACGGTTATCACAGCTGAAGTCTATAGCTACGGTTATCACAGCTGAAGTCGACAGCTATAGTTATCACAGCTGAGGTCGACAGCTACAGTTATCACAGCTGAAGTCTATAGCTACAGTTATTACAGCTGAAGTCTATAGCTACAGTTATCACAGCTGAAGTCTACCGCTACAGTTATCACAGCTGAAGTCTACAGCTAAAGTTATCACAGCTGAAGTCTACAGCTACAGTTATCACAGCTGAAGTCTATAGCTATGGTTATCACAGCTGAAGTCGAC
This sequence comes from Synaphobranchus kaupii, assembly GCA_029718625.1. NCBI lineage: Eukaryota > Metazoa > Chordata > Actinopteri > Anguilliformes > Synaphobranchidae > Synaphobranchus > Synaphobranchus kaupii. The sequence goes on from CM056378.1 coordinate 10,158,176, forward strand.
AGCTACAGTTATCACAGCTGAAGTCTATAGCTACGGTTATCACAGCTGAAGTCGACAGCTACAGTTATCACAGCTGAAGTCTATAGCTACGGTTATCACAGCTGAAGTCGACAGCTACAGTTATCACAGCTGAAGTCTACCGCTACAGTTATCACAGCTGAAGTCTACCGCTACAGTTATCACAGCTGAAGTCCACCGCTACAGTTATCACAGCTGAAGTCTACCGCTACAGTTATCACAGCTGAAGTCCACCGCTACAGTTATCACAGCTGAAGTCTACCGCTACAGTTATCACAGCTGAAGTCTACCGCTACAGTTATCACAGCTGAAGTCCACCGCTACAGTTATCACAGCTGAAGTCTACCGCTACAGTTATCACAGCTGAAGTCCACCGCTACAGTTATCACAGCTGAAGTCTACCGCTACAGTTATCACAGCTGAAGTCCACCGCTACAGTTATCACAGCTGAAGTCTACCGCTACAGTTATCACAGCTGAAGTCTACCGCTATCTATTTGTTTCTTCCACCTTCCCTTTATGAGCAAGGGAATGGTTTTTAACCACGCCAGAAAAATAACTGCTTAAGGAGCATGAAAGTACAGCCGCTCACATCCAGTCTGTGGCTCTTGACTTGCTACACAGCTGTCTGTGTGCAGCAGATTTCCCAATAAGAAAGTAACCATGACAGCCACTTAGAGGAGATTCTACAGTTCATTATGGATGTAGTTTTTGGCTCGTGTCATTGGTTGGTGCTGCTCACTCCACCACTCTCTCCCAGTGTACCTGCCCTCAAGAAAGTGTTGACTTGCCCTTGTCTGTCCCTCCCCCATATGTATACATTCCTTACCCACCAACCCAGCCCCGCCACCTTGTCCAGGTTACCTCTCCCAGTAGTGGTGTTTTCCCATCAGATTCTGTGACCCAGGCGTTCTTCTTAGTGCCTCGGTCATACGAAGCATATGGTCCGTTCACCCTTGGACTGGTGGCAACAGCTGGATCCTGAGGCAGACGTATTTCATATGGAGTGAGTGAATCTTGAATTACTCTAGCCTTGCATTGTTTTAATATGTATAGCTAATTTTCTAGCTATACATCATTTTAGAAGTTAAGTTAAAAAGCCACAAGCAAGCCAAGTGGGGAACTCATTAGAAACTCATTAGTCTGTAACACTGACAGTCATATTGCTGAGGTTGTACTGGGTGTGCATGTGTGTGTGTGTGTGTGTGTGTGTGTGTTTGTTTGCACGTGTATGTACTGTATGTATGTGTGTATAGCTAGATGGCACTACCTGTGTCCTAAGAGCATGGTAAAATTGGTTAATTAATGTGATGGCCGCACAACATTATGTTTATACTTACCAATATGAGAATATATTTTTGTCCATGCGCATGTAAGTAATCAGCAAACTGAGGCAGGTCCCTGAATTTCACTGCGTCATATGTAAAGTCTTTTTTGTCTTCCATGTAGTCGATGTCCGTGTACTGTACGTCCTATAACATATAGGGGCACAATAACACAGAAAGTCTCTTACTATCTTCATTCACTTTACATATCTGAACTGCTCCTGTGTACTGTATTCGGTATAAATATTTGTAACTCCATTATTGCGACTTTCCTCATTTACAAACATGTTTTCATAATTTTTATAGTATTTCATACCAATTTTGGGCTTTACATATTAATTGGAAATGTCCCACCTTGCCACTCTCCAGATGGCAATGTCTTCTTGCCAGTTCCATGCTAATGGTAATCAGTTTGAAATGAATCAGTAGAGAATAATTATGCATGCTCTATCATATTTGATCAGCATTCCCATCTAAGTGACTCAGCGTTCCCTATTGAATGTAAAACAGTTATTTGTGGTGGTATCCACTTTTTATTTCATATGCGAACACTACCTTTTACAATCAATTACTGGCAGTATACCTATGTTCATTAGGCAACAGACTTCAGTCTCACTCACTCACTCACTCACTCACTCACTCACTCACTCACTCACACAAACAAACAAACAAAATTGTGGCTTTACATACTGTATTATACACAGTATAAGTATCTTTTTTTCTCTTATTTTTACTGCTAGTCATCCGACTACCTTTAACAGGGTATTTTGTAAAATAGATTATTTTATCTCAGTGTAAAAATATTGTTAAATGTGGGTTCAATGAAAATATATAAAAAGGCACTCATTTTTATATATTTTTTTAAATATTGCATCAGCCTTGTATTTTTCCCCTGTAACAGGATGTTGCATCATGCAAATTTTACGTACAGCTTCCTGGAGTGCTGAAAACATTTATGGTTTACAGTCTTATTCATTGACAAATCATTTACAGGTATTGTTTAATGATTTGCTAGTGACCAAATGTGCTGGTTGTGAATTGGAGTTGCTGGAGTTTTTTTAATTTTTCAGTTTTAGCATGTGTTTTTGATTGGCCTGGACCATGGAGGATATTTAAAATGTTTACAAAAGGGGCATTCGGGGGTTCATGATCAAAAGCAAGAAAATACTCTGGCTGGTCATTGAAAAGTCCTGCAAGTATATAAAATATAGTTTATTGCGCAACACAAAACTATCTGGGCTCATCAAAAACACACGAAAACTGAAACAATGTAAAAAAAAGAAAAGAAAAAAAAACTAACAGAAAGTAAACTACTGTTTAACTTGGATACAAGGGCAAAATATAGTATGCAGATGTTCAAAATGCAAATATGATGCATCATTTTAGACCCGGCAGAAATGGAACAGATGGGGCTGCAGAAATAATTTAACAATTAAATGTATTATTATTTAATTATATCAGGCTTAATACCTCAACATACAGTATAAGGTTTTGAACACAATGGTGAAATGAGGTGTACTAACTCACTGGTGATATTAAATGAACTGTAACAAACACACATTCGGGGTTGCAGATTCACCCGGCGGTGAAGAGAGGAGAGCCCGGTTCCTTATGATTGCAGCTATCCATAGACATTAAAGGCCCGACCACACCAAGAACGATAACTATAAATATAAATATATTGTTTTAAAAATCGTTCTAACTCAAGTGGACGGCGGAGTCCACACCACAACCATAACGACAACGACAGTGAGCGACGAACGATGGGATCACTTTCAGAGCAATTTGATGAACGATAAAAACACTGACAGCCAATCAAAATCCATCAGAATTTACAAACAGCTGCCACTGTTTACGGAACGTTATCGTTCATCAGTGTGGACGCTCACATCGTTATAGTTATCGTTCTTGGTGTGGACAGGCCTTAACTCGTTTACTTACGTAAGGAAGCCCAATCTCCCGGTTCCTCTCCACCGTTCTCTTCACTTCATCCAGGCTTTCATAGCCCCAGCGCGACAGCTGGAAGCCTAGCGCCCAATAGGGTGGGATCACAGGCCTGCCGATCAACTGGAACAAAAAGAGAGACAGGTTTTAAGCCTCCTATCATGTTGACATTTTATGACACCAATCTTATCTTTTCAAAATCAAGTACGGGACATTTTAAGATCAAATGTAATTTGAAGCTGTCATGTGGCTAAGGCCTGGTACATACTCTACGCAAGGAACGCGCGCAACGACGCAAAGAGCAACGGGGCGTTTCTCGCGTTCTTGCGTAGCAAAATGCGCAGTCCAAATTTTGTAACGCGACGCAAACGTGTGGTGCAATTCCACGCGTTTCTGTTAGAGGTGCTAAATGTAAATACTGTTCAATAACTGCAGAATTGCAGACTACACACAAGGAAGTAATAATTTCCGGTTTAAGGTTACTTGCTCTAACCAGATTAGCCTGGGCTGCCAACTAGCGGACAGGGCGAAAAGAAGCCGGTAAACGCGCGTATAGTATGTAAGCAAAGACCTCGCGTATGTCCCGAATCTGCGTTGGCGTTCATGTTCCTTGCGTAGAGTATGTACCAGGCCTAAGGCAATACTTTTGACGTGAGCTAGCTTGAGTGGTAAACTAGCTAATACAAGCTTGATATCCTCTGCAACATTATAATGCAAAACCGTAGCCTAACCTTGCACAAAAATCAAGAATCACTTAATAACAGGAAAATGTACTGTTTCACAGATTTGCAGGCAGTTTTAAATAATCTTTTGACAACTCTTGACAGTGTAAGAATCTATCAGGTATTTGGATCAGAATGATCGCAAAGGTCCTCAGTTGACCACAAAGCTGTAACTGCTGCTAGATGGCTCGACCTCTACAACAACTCAGGAACTGATTAACTTCTGTTATGTTAATTGGTTAGTTTGAGCGAGGAGTTCCTTAAGCTACATCAATGGCCGAGGGGGAAGAAAGGGTAAAAAAGGACATTTTGAAAGGGGCATTTCTCTGTGTTTCTGCACTACCACTAGCAGTACTACTACCATTACTTTAAATTCTGCAGCTCAATTGCTACTATACACTTGATCCTTTGGCAAGCAAATAATTTATTTGGGAACACTAGTTGATCTGGTGTAATCTAAATGTGCTCGTGATGTGCTTGTAGCAATAACTCGCTTACGAAACTACACGAGAGAGGAATGCAATAGTTTGGTTGCTCACAGCACTTTACCATGATTTTTTGATGACATTGATACTTTGTGTACGTGTGGGCAGATGAAAGAGGGTCAGTGTGTGAGGTCAGTGCCTCTTTTAACTTGTGATTATTTTATGAGGTGATGTCTTTTCTTTTTTTCGACTTCCTGTAAAAATGCAAGGACTTTTCTAGACATTTAGAACAGGGCGTAGTGGGTGACCATAGGGTTAAACCACTGCAGCAGCGCACATTGGAAAATCAATAAAATAAAGTCTGGCATTCAGTACACTGATTTCTGGCCTCTTACCTCAAGATACTCTTGTACCACTCCTTCCGGAGTGTCTCCCAAGAGAATATAGAAGTCCAGGACGCCTCCGATGGTCCGGTAGGTCACTGCTGGGGCTGGCTGAATTGTTACCTCTTTGTAAGAACAATACCACAGTGGTTAAACAGGTGTTAAAATAACCAAATAAGACAGCACACACAGAAAAAGCAGAAGTACTGACAGGAAATATCACAGCGTGTAATGGAGCTGTGGCCTCCATGGTAACATGCACCTTTGAAACAGTTAAATTAAGAATAAAATAAGGCCTTTTTCTTTAAAATGTCAGGACAAGTTTATGTAACAGACAAGGTAACACATTCCAGTAATCATCCACGTGCAGAGCAGAGACAAGTGTCAAATGAACAATGAATCATCTATTTCCTTTAATTTTGTGCATCTCACGGTGGGTAGAGCTAAAATTGGATCAGCGAAAATAGAATGAGCTTTAGTTACCCATGGCATTGCTGTTCATAAGGAAAACTCCGAATGATTTTCCGCTCGCATCCTCAAGGCACAGGAAGAAGGTGTAGGCACCATAGAGGTTATGGGTTCCCTAGGAGAGGAGGTGGGGTAACCTTTTAATCAGATATCAAGTTTTCAATTGCCCAGAATTAGCATCCAAAGCAAAGCATTCATCCAGACTAAAAAAAAAAAAAAACTACCAGACTAGTTATTCATGTTTGTGCATTTGTATGTTTGCGTACATTCACAAGCACAGGTGTGTGTGTGTGTGTGTGTGTGTGTGTGTGTGTGTGTGCATGTGCGTGCGTGCGTGTGTGTGTGTGTGTGTGTGTGTGTGTGTGTGTGTGTGTGTGTGTGTGTGTGTGTGTGTGTGTGTGTGTGTGTGTGTGTAATGTGTACCCATTTGTTTGTAATTAACGTTATGTTATGGTTGAAGTACTGTATGTGTAAAAGTGTGCTTCGTGAAAGAGAGAGAGTGTAAGCTAAGAGTAGTATCTGGCTGGTCTGATGGTTCGGATAGAGAAGTTAGCAGGGAAGTTAGCAGGGAAGTTAGCAGGGAAGTTAGCAGGGAAGTTAGCAGGGAAGTTAGCAGGGAAGCAGACTCACTCCGTTGGGGAAGGCATCGCGGGCGAAGATGGGCCAGGTCTTCCAGTTTGTGTCATGGCGGAACTGCTGATGGACGTGTTCTCCCAGCCCGTAGATGTTCGACGAGGGAAGCTTAGCTGAAAGCTGTAGGTACTGATCGGCGAACACCAGTGGGCCTATGGTAGTGTCAAACCTGAAAACGAGTGAGAAATCAATCAGCACTGGCCATGATGCCTTTGTTAAAAGGCCATGCCTTATGGAAACAAACGTAAATAAATAAAAAGAAAATAAAAGAAAAATAGTCAATAGTAAGGAAAAGGTACCAAGTCAAGGAAAGAAGCACATCTGAGGGAGAACCTAAAGAAACTAATTGAGCTTGTGCTAAAAAATCCTTACAAAGATGTAAAGTGCAGACTCACCAAAGAGTATACAGTCTGTTACCTATAGGTGATGAACGCATCATTAATGCTTGTTTGGCCAACAGTGGGCGGATTAGTTAAACTTCAGAATTGCATAGAAGAATCAGAAACCTGAAGTGGACTTGGAGTGTTCCCAAGACACACCTCTTAAAAAGAGCTAAGAAACCAAGTTACAAAGATCACCCCATAGATGAGCCTAAAATAAATCCATAATTGCTTAATACTGCCATCAACATTATATGGTTGTAGATATTGTTTGTAATCTAAAATAAATTGGACAGCATAATCCATTTACTAGATGTACTATTTTCCTGTAAATCCAGGCACACTCATCAAGATATCACTAATGTGATATTTTAAAAAAAAAAACTAGAGAGAGATATCGCTCATTGTTCACAGTGTGAAATAGAGAGAAAAGATAGGTTTAAATCCCCTGTAATAGCAGACAACCTTTGACCCCAGTTTGCACCATGAGACCACATTGTCTGAGGGGTTCTCTATTCAAAGCTACTTCAAACTGAAACATTTGGCTGTAAAAACAGAATTAATGAAAGGGTCGTTATCTTTCTTCTCTTTAATAATAACGCTTTAATTGTAGAGGAGAGTGCATTCTCCAGTTCGTTTGAGAAGTAATTGATTCCTCTAATGACTCAAATCTGCTGAACAGTCCCTAAAGTGACACAGCCATAATTATGTTGTCTCTCTCTCTTTCAATGACTGACAGAGAACAGGGAAATAAATACTCTTCTTTTAATGAATGCATAATAAAAATATTGCTTAATGGTAAACTAAAAGCTGGTGAGGGAGCCAATTTGATGTGACAGTATCATATTTGCCAGTTATCCTCTTGTGACATGGGGGAGCTGTCGGCTATTGTCCACCCTTATCCTGGAAAGGTAGTCTCGGCAAAGAGTTTACATTGCGGGCATTTAGCAGACGCTCTTATCCAGAGCGACTTACACAACTTTTCGGCATTTTTTTTTAAACATATTATCCATTTATACAGCTGGATGTATATTGAGGCGATTCAGGTTAGGTACCTTGCTCAAGGGTACAACAGCAGTGTCCTACCTGGGAATCGAGCCTGCTACCCTTCAGTTAGGCCAGTTCCTTAACCATTATACTACACTGCTGCCCCACAACCAGACAGTACTCATTCCCTCTGTACTTAGCATTAAATTAGGTGGATTGTGGGTAATGGCACTGCTGCCAGTTGAGTATCCAGAGACATAGTCTTGTATACAGTATGTGTTATACAGTCTGGTTATGTAGATTTAATAAAAAATAAAGAATCTACTTGTCACATACCTATGCACTGATTCTATGGGTGTTTTTGTGTTGTGATAGATTTTGCTGGGTAGGGGTAAACTTTTATTTTTATAACCTGACCTAGGGACCACAGACCCACGGGCTCTGGGTATCCTGTCTAGTAGGTGTATCAGTACATCTGCCAATTCACACAACAATTGATTAAAACTCTGACCCTATAAGCCAGAGATACAGTACTTGGCATAATAATCTCATAATTAGGGAGAGCAAAGGTGCCTGATAAAGTACTACTGGCAGCAGTACGGGCTGATATGAAATCCTTTGAGATCTGGCTATGAAGCCTCCTTACAGAGTGACAAATTTTGTGACGCCCTCAAAGGGTTTAACCAATGAGTGAATACCAATACCAACGTTGTAAAGGTGATTGGTTTGGAGATATGAAAAGATGGTGGCAGATGATTGGGTGAGGAGACTCACAAGACTTTTCCGGAGGACTTCCTGCGCAACCGCAGGCCAAAGGGATTTTTGACCAGCACAAACTCATAGTTGAGTTTGTCGTCTGTGTTGTTTGGTTTTACGTGCTCATGGGGCACCTCAAACCTCTTTTTGTGAGCGTCTGTGATCTGAATGGGAAGACATGGGGTAAGGCGCAGGTGAGATGAGTCATGCACAGGCCCAAAACTGAGAATTTATACTCTTATGACACTCAATGTCACTACTACAACGATAACATACAATCCACCACACGTAGAAAGACTATAATAAACTATTATATAACTATAATAAACAATACAAAGAACAAATTGCTGTTTAGCCTTGCTAGCTCAGTTCAATGCCATCCAAGCAGGAGTATAAAATCACTGGTCTCAGTTCATTATGTAGGATGTCAGCATTATCATGTAAGGCTACTAATATACAGTACCTGAAACAAAAAAACACTACATCATGTGATGGGTGCATAATGTCTCCATTTTTGAAGCTTATGTAAATATTTGTGGGCATTTTAAAAAGCTGTCCGTGATACACACTACTCTGGACATGCTCTGCGAATCAAACCCCAACTTCTAGGCCTTTCTCACCCTTCACCAGTCAGGCTTCAAACCCTCAGCACTTCATACCAACAAAATGAATCGAATGGTTAGACTGAGAATTAGGAGAGTTTGTGACGTTTAAACAGAATGAAGCCCCTGCAGAACATCAGAAAGCTACGCCAATCGCTCAGCTGGTCTGGGCCTCGGGGGAATGAAGGCGCGCTCTCCTCAGCAAACCTTGAATCGAAACCGGTTGGGTGTCTGCCTCTCTGCCTGGAACGTGAGCTCCTCTATGTCAGCTCCAAACAGGGAGGGAGAAGGCAGTCTTTTCAGCTGGGCCTCTAGTTGTTCAATACAGACAATAACACACAAGTGAGCCAACATACTGTACCAATGGGCATGGGACATATTTTATATCAACTGCTATCAGTCCAGTTAGACATTACTGATGCAAAATGTAGCGAGAGAGAAAGTGAGCAAAGTAAATATAGTAATGAATAACAAATGATAAATAATGAATAAACACCAAATATCTGATGTCCAGAGCTTTTGTAGTTATGCCAACATTAACACACCAACTGCTTTTTGTCCACCTCATATTGCCATATTCTGGAAGCAGAGGGGTCATTTGACTTGGAATGCCAAATAAAATAAACAGAGAGAGAAAAACGTACTTCCGTAGCTTGGCTCGCTCATAACTTGATATCCGTGGTTGGTGGGGAAGAAGCACCACGGAACATAGGTCTCATTCAGTGGCTGCCAGCAGCACCCTCGACTGCTACAGGAACGCTGGGGAGAGACGGGGAGAAGTGTGTTTTAATTCTGGGTTAACTAGATAAGTGATCCACCAATCCATAGGATCATATGGCTCAGTGGACAGTGGTGCGTGCACTTCATAAAACTACATAACTTCGTCAGTGCAATAAAAAAACCCACAAACTTCTGAGAGCATAAAACTCTAATGGGCACAAAAATGACACAAAATAACTAGAATGACGGTGTTGCCCATTGATGAGTATGTTTCCAAAATGGCTCTGTGCCTCAATGTCATGTTGGTGAACTCACTTGATGAACCCCCAAATAATGCTGACATTTTATGACGCCTCTTATGATGTTTGGGGTCAATCTGACCCAAAAAGTTCAAACTATCGCTATAGAAAGATTTTGACACTTTTTGACACTGTCACCGTTTATGTGTCTCCCAATTGACTAGCCTTTTATCCTTAAATATTAAAAAATCTGTAATGGAACACGTTGTGCACATTTGTGAAGTTTAAAACCTGTATGGGAAAGTGCCACCATTTTATACAGCTACCCCGCAAATGACCCCACACAACACCTGTGTATACAAGGTTTGTACGGGACATAGAATTATGTTTATTGCATGGTTAGTATTTAATCCCAACAAATTATGAAAAGTCAAATAGTGTCAAGATGAAGAAATAAAGTTAATTCTTTTTAAGAGTTTGTCAAACACAGAATTTGGGTCAAATTGACCCAGAACTTAAAATGAGGGTTAAACTGCACCCCAACAAGTGCTCAAGACATTGGCAGTGAAAGGAAACTCATGTGACTGACCTGCGATGCTCCAGCATCAGGGTAACAGTCAATTCTCTCCCCGAGTGCAATGATGGGACATTGTGGAACAAAGTCCTTTGGAACTTCTGGAACTTCTGTAACATATAGTAGCCATTTAAAATTTACCAGCTCCTACACTATGTGTGATAGACGGGAAACACAGTGGACTCAGTGGCTACTCTTACTGAGAGTAGTTATTGTAACTGTTAATGACTCTGTAGCCTAGTTTGGGCTTTTGTTTCTACCTTTAGTAACACAGACATACACACACACACACACGCACACACACACACACGCGCACGCACGGACGCACACACACAAACACACACAGAGACGCACGCACGCACGCACGCACGCACACACACACATTACACACACACGCACGGACGCACACGCACACACGCACGCACCCTCTCTCTCTCTCACACACACACACACACACACACACGCACGCACCCTCTCTCTCTCTCACACGCACGCACGCATGCACACATGCACACATACACACACACACACACACACACACACACACACACACACACACACACACACACACACATTTCACTACTGAGGCATCATACAAGCAAAGGTACATACACACATTTTAGAAGGAGATATTCTACCTTTATAATCTCTCTCACACAGAGTAACACAAGCACACACACACACACACACACACACACACACACACACACACACACCGAGGGGGTTTACTCATCATTTTAACATGATTTAAAGCATTTGCCAAGAGGGAACCTAGAAATTGTCCCCTCTTGGTTTCTAGGTCCCCTCTTCGTGGATGTGTAATGATACCATGGCCCCCAGTTGGATAGGTAGACGAGTGCACACACACGCACACACACACACACACACACACACACACACACACACACACACACACACACACACACCTTGTGTTCTCCCTTCACAGTGAAGCCATACTCCAAACAGAAGCTTTAATTAGAATCACTCTGTAAAGTTACTCGCAGTTTGCATTATGTTTTTAACAGTTGGAACAAACTTTTAGTATTGTAGAATATTATAAAACACAGCTACAGTATCTTAATGTTAAACTAAACCTGAGTGTATACTGTCAGTCTACTTTGTCCT
>CM056378.1:10174475-10298992 GCA_029718625.1 Synaphobranchus kaupii
AGCCTCCACAGATAAAGATTTAAACCCACTGGCCACCTTACCTTTAGCCTCCACAGGTAAAGATTTAAACCCACTGGCCACCTTACCTTTAGCCTCCACAGGTAAAGATTTAAACCCACTGGCCTCCTTACCTTTAGCCTCCACAGGTAAAGATGTAAACCCACTGGCCACCTTACCTTTAGCCTCCACAGGTAAAGATTTAAACCCACTGGCCACCTTACCTTTAGCCTCCACAGGTAAAGATTTAAACCCACTGGCCACCTTACCTTTAGCCTCCACAGGTAAAGATTTAAACCCACTGGCCACCTTACCTTTAGCCTCCACAGGTAAAGATTTAAACCCACTGGCCTCCTTACCTTTAGCCTCCACAGGTAAAGATTGTTACGCTGATTCTTTGTGAGGCAGGTTCACAAACATTCAAAGCCCAATACCCTCGTAATAAGTGATACATTTTCGGTGACCCACACAGCAAAAAATTGTAGTGTACATTTAACACCCTCGGGTGTTCATATGCAACTATGGGTGTTAAATGTACACCAGGGGCCCTATCTTACACCCGGCGCAAAGCGGCGCTAACGCAAACGCAAGTGTCTTTGCTATCTTACACCCGGCGCTAGGTCCATAATAACGCCTAACGCTTAGACCGTCAAACTAGCATGTTTGACGGCGTAACTCTTGCGCCATCATTAGTGAACTGGGCGTGTTGGTCTTAAGATGAGGAGTGGCCAGGATTCTGTTTGGCGTATTGCTATCTTGAGCCAGCAGAAAGCGCTTGCGCTAGAACCACCACAAACCTGGTCTAAAGTCATGTCGCAGTTGTTTACATGCTATTTTAACGGCGCATATAAGTGCGTCTACATAGGCATGTGCACAACGCGCATACCCTCCTGTCTGTTACACACAGGGGCGTGCACAGGCATGACTAAAATATCTAGATCACAATGTGAAATATTATTATTGTGTAGGCTATATCAAAAATGCATAATAATAAAAGGTTCCATAGGTCCACATACCTTTCCCTCAGCGAAGGGAAACAATGCCACATTACATTGCTCTCAGCCCACTCCATCAACATCCAGGCGATGTGCGATGGTACGGGACAATGGCTATCCATTAAAAAGGAGCTGATAACACCTATAGCTATCAAGCCTAATGCGCGAATTGTCTTTGCACCTAATGCGTGAATTGTCATTCAATGGAAAACTCGCGCACGGCAATAGACGGACATTTAAGTTCTGAAAATGCGCTTCAGATGTCATTACAATACAGCTCTGTTTATCTATGAATACAGCCTGTAAGTAAATAGAATGGTTTGTGACTGAAAAAAGTTCAAAACCTTGTCCAGTGAATATTTCATTTATTGTTTTTCAAATAGCCTAGGCTACAGCGAATTCGCTGTGCATAAGGTTTTTTTCGATAGCCTATGGTTAAAAAACGGAGATGTCACCATGTTAACTAAATTGTAACCTTAGCTATTCTTCGTCCTTCATATTTTTTTAAATTACAGTGACCAGGTTTCCATACTCTCACCGTTTAAAACCCAGCTGATTTCACCCGTTATTCCTTAACTGAACAAAACGATTTTAAAGAGAACTAAGCGTCTAATTAGAAACTAAAACAAATTTGCAGCACGTTACACAATTAATTCACAATTAATTTTAATGCCATTCTCTGCACGTGAGCTGCATGTTCTGTTTCCCCTGCTGTAAGTCGCATTTAACGGTCTTCCTGGGAAAGTGGATTGTTTTAAAGGATTACGCTACGAGTAAAACAGGTTGGTCACATTTCCATAAACAGGACATTATTAAACAAGGGGAAATATGCGTGAACTTATGGGTTGCGAACCTGACAGCTTTATTGTATGGCTATTTAGTGTCATCATTAAGGCAAAATAACGGTATGTATGTTATTAATCAATATTAGCCTACTATGCAGGTAGCCTAATGAACTTTGGATGAAGCTTGAACTTCGAGAACAGCCTCTTGGAACTGATGTTTGACACTTTCATTGCATAATCAAACGAAATTCGCTGAACAAGCTGGCTAATTTGGCGTTTTCTAAGGTGAGACTGAAGCCATTGATAGCTTATTCTCAGCTGTTGCAGGTCCTTTTAACGAAATTTAACCGCACATATTTTGTAAAATAACAGCCCTGTCTGGAATTACCGGGAACTCATAGGCTAATGGTTAGTCCGAATAATATTGATCATACTCCATTTAGCCTATTCCTTGATCACACTAAACACGCACGAGCATGTCTGTTTCGCCATCATAAGCAATCCGCCAAGGTGGAAAAGCAGGCTTTTAAAGGGAATGGGATATGACATTTTGATTGGTTTATTGAATGTCACGCCCAAGACACACCTATAATTAACGAAGCGACTAGGTTCAGCCCAGTTGCGCCATGCGCCGTGCTTAGCGCCAAAAAAACACGCCGTTAAAATAGCAAAAGTGGACTTGGACACGCCCTAAATGGACTTAGCGCCATGCGCTTAGACTAAGCGCCAAGATCGCCAAGATAGGGCCCCAGGAGTGTTAGATTTACACCGGCATTTTTGCTGTGCACTCTACATTAAATGTAACCTAAATAAATGTAATATATGGACATGGAATACTTTAAATATAAGCCAAAACCCATGCATACACAAACCAGTGGAACTTGATTAGGGTGATATTTATATGTATTGATATGTATATTTAAGGCAGGGGTTGTCCAGTCATACAGTATATGAAAAGGGTTGATTGGGTTTTAGCCCAGCACAATGACAGCTGATGCATCTAATGAACTAATGATGGTGTTCAATCAAATCAATCAATCTACCTTGATAAGCAGAATCAGCTGGAGGGCCGGTGTGTATGCAGGTTTAACAAAAACAGGTTTTTGTTTCCACCAATTACCCAGGATAAATTAGTAAAGTGGCTGTATACACCAACACTGGTTCACTTCTAGATTATATCACAGTAAAATGTTTCATATATGGACCCAAAAACAATATTCAGCTGTCAGTCATGCGCCTATCAAGAAATGTAGCTAAAATGTCAGATAGTTTAATGGTAGAGCTAATTAAGTAATTAAAGCCAGAAGTTGCCATGGAAACTAGAAACAAATACGGCCCTCGTTGCCCACCTCTGATACAGGCAGCAATGATGGCCAGGGTAACAGGCATCTCTAAGGGCACCCTCAAATACCGTTAAAGGGCACCCTCAAATACCGTTAAAGGGCACTCATGGTGATGGTCATTTATTTATTTATTTGTTTCACAATTTATTTAAACAAAATGAGTAATACCTTCACCACTGGTGTACATGATTTCTTATTTACAAAGCCCATAGCTGGCCCATGTATCTTGGTACAATGGCACGCTTATGCCAGTATATTACTCATGCATGTCTAAAGTATGGCATGGTACTTTCCATCTGGACGTGTTTTTGAGACACAGTAAACACACACATCTGAACAGCCATGCTGGGAATCTCACTGCCAATATGTGAATATATTAACGCATGCTGATTACTTCAAACAGACCAGGATGTGCCGTGAGTGGAGCTCTCCGTAATGGATTCCGTCTTGAGCAATAACCATGGTGCAAATGACTAATGATTGGGGGAAGGGGCGGTGACAGAAATGGCATTTTTGTATAGTCCTGCAAAATTAGGAAATATTAAAATATTTACAATAAACAATAAAAAGATAACTGGCAAGGAATTGATAGTGGCTCTAAATTTGGCTCCCTTATAAATATTTGAAGAATAAACTTTAATATTGGGATTGTTTTCTTATTTGTATTTTTATATTACACTCCACTCATTCACCCTCAGATGAAAGAGGCCATTTTTATTTGCATGTATCTGTGTTGTATGAAAGCGCTCTGTTGTTATGACAGCTAATTATTTCATCCATTATTCTGACAATGTTAATGAAAGTACTACTTATAGCCTGTATATTCAGACAAGCCTCGCTATTTTTATTGAGGGCATAATGGTATCTGTGTCTATTTATTAAACAAATTATATTATCAGAGGTGGTTATCCTTATTTCTGTCACCAAGTGGAAGGGATATTGATATAATTATCTTATGAGGTAGTGCCTTAACACATCAGTTAAGAAAATAATTGACATTCAATCAGCAAAAAAAAAACAACTTAATTATTTTGTGTTTATCTGTTAATTATCATAAACTGCTAAACTTTGAGTTTATCTCAACCTCATTGATGCTTTGCCTTATGACTGCATCCGTTGGCATACAAACTATTCTGTAAAAAAGCCATATGCTGTCATTACTCTTTTGAGACAAATGGCAGGATTTCAATTTCAGGAATGGATTAATAAGACCAAACAGATGCTAAGTTCAGAATTAATATTTCCTCTCTACATAAATTATACTGCACTTAAGACTTATGCTTGAGTGATTTTTGTGTATGCCGAGTTATGTTATATTAAAATGCATTCACCTGCTCATTCACAAGTGCTTCATACCGTGAAAGCATTATTATTTTTACTTACTATATTTACATTTTGTGGTGGCTGCTCCTCCCTTGATGTATGTACCTTTGTAAGGCCATAATCCATCCATCTATCCATTATCTATCCATGTCTATACCCGCTTATCCATTTCAGGGTCAAGGCCATCGTGGCAATGTACAAGTAGTGTATATAATGAAAATGGTACAAAAGCAAGTAGAGACACTGAATGCCATAGAGAAAATGCTTTTCTAAGTACAGTCCAAGCTGGAACCATGGTTTTTTAAGCAGAATTTATTTTTAATTTTTATAAGTATTCCAAAAGACCGCAGAAACATGCATGGTGCATGTAGCCTGAGAATATAGCATTTATGGTTTTGCTTACTTCATATGATTATTTGGTAACACTTTATTTTAAGGTTCCGTTATGAAGAATTTGTAAACCAATAGTAAACTAACTATTAATCATTTATAATGTGTTTTCTAATAATGTCTTGTTATAAGAACTCATATTTTATGTGAAATCATGTATATGACACATTCATAAACTCCACCGCACCGACTAAACCAGGGGTAGGGAACCCTGCTGGTTTTTGTGTTCCCCTTAAATGCAGCAACTACTTAGATAAAAGAAACCAGGTGAGGTGAGTTAACTGTGTAATCAACTGCTTTAATTGATCAATTGAGTGGCAAGTAACAACTAAAACCAGCAGACCCTGCGGCTCTCCAGGACCAGGGTTCCCTACCCCTGACCTAAACTAAAGTGGCCACAGTTTAATATGTATTCATATGAATTAAGTGCAGATAAGTTACTAAGACAAAATAACTCATATTTGTAAAGGATTAGTTTGGTTTACAAATTCTTTATAACAGAACCTTAAAATTAAGTGTTACCGATTATTTTAATATGCTTTTACTCCAGGTTGTAAGTTCTCTCTTGTCATACCAATAATACTTACAGTAAAATGCTTTATTGCATTTGGCATGAGGTAACCATCACTGTCATTGCCCATCTCTTTCCTACCCCTGTTGGACTGGCCGTCCAAACCCCATCTGCACGGAGGCCTTGATAAACTGGACCTTCTGTCAGTTGCCAAGCCATATATCCCAAGCAAAGTCTGATGAAGTGTTCAACCATAAAACTAGGTCACTCTGAGTCTCACACTCCAAGTCTCTCACTCTGTTCTCACTCCAGAGATGTTATAGTTTTTTTTTTCCTTAAGTCTTTTTGCTTATGATTTCCTTTTTCTCTGATTAACGGAGAACTCCATAGTTACTGCATATGCATATCCTCATTCACTATAAAAAAAACGAATATGTCTTTTTACCTTTTATTTTTTCGTCCCAGTACGCGAGTTCCGATCACGCCGCAGATGGGCAGATTGAGCGTAAGTGAAGACTGCTAGCCGCCAGCTGCCTGGCCACGGCAGGTCTGCCATTATTCCCTGCGCATTTAGACTGACCGCTCTACGTCTCTCACAGGGAGGGCTCTCAGCGATGTTCCGATCAGACCAGAGCGGACATACAGTATGCTCAGTACACAAGCCACGGGCTCAGTACACAGGCCTGGACCATACCTTATGCTTTGACTGTACCGTGTGTTAGGACTGCACCGTATGTTTTGGATCGCACCATATGTTTGGCAATGATTCTTCAACCTTGCTGTTTCGTGCCATGAATCATCATTGCTTATCTGGCAATGGTGAGGGTGTGCGGGGGGGCGGGGGGGGGGTGGGGGGTGGGGGGGTGCAACACGAGAAACGGCTACACAAATCACACCCACCCACACTATCTTTAAAGCTGATTAAAAATACATTTTCATCTAAAGTCCTTGTACCCGCATCACATGCCACTGCAGTTGTAATAGCAGATATGATTTCAAGGCGCAAGTATAGCAATTACCTTTCTAAGATGATTAATGATGATTAAAATCGCATGTAACCACAATCCTCTTTTAAATACAACCAGAATCAAGCCCCGCGTTACAAACAAAGCTGTGATCTGACTGCGCTCAAACGGAAATGCTGTCGAAGAAATTATAGCGAAAATAATAATGAATATACATTCAAAAACAAATTTGTTTATCTGAGCTTTGAAATGAACATGTAAAAACTGGGATTAGGAGGAATATTCAAGCTGTATTATACGTGTTGAAAGCATTCCATTTCCTGTTTTTTTTCGGAGAGAGATCAGCGTATCCTGGGTTTTATTTCAATCACACGAATGGCTTCCCAGAATTTGAGAGTGGATGCATGGTAGCATGATACAATCTGAGCACCTTGGGTCAGATTACTTTCTAGAAATAATGTAGAAATACAGATTACTTTCTACCAGTAATGTAGAAATACAGATTACTTTCTACCAGTAATGTAGAAATACAGATTACTTTCTACCAGTAATGTAGAAATACAGATTACTTTCTACCAGTAATGTAGAAATACAGATTACTTTCTACCAGTAATGTAGAAATTGGTCCCCAGCACAACCAGGTTGAATAATGTGAATACGCTTTTCTTAATAAAAATGGTGCATGTAGCCTGAGAATATAGCGTTTATGGTTTTGCTTACTTGTTTTGATTATTTGGTAAAGTTCCGTTATAAAAAATGTGTTAACCAATAGTAAATGATCTATTAACCATTTAAAAGGTGTATTCTAATAATGTCTTGTTATAATAACTCATGTTTGTAAAGCATTAATAGTTCATATTTTATGTGAAATCATGTATATGACGCATTCATAAACTCCACTGCAGCATCTTTTCTTAGTAAAAGTAATGACCCCCACCCTCATCCATCCTTCCACCAAAGAATAAAAATAAATAAAGAAATGAATAAGAGCTACAGGCATAAATGATTATTAAAGCAGCAATAGGTGATCTTTTCATATTAAAAATGTCATATTTGATACCTTTTCACGCTGCCATTTTTGTGGCAATATCCATTCAATGTGCATTGTGTATTTGCTCCTCTGCATGCTATTTTCCATTGGCGCCACTGGGTGTGACCATCCCGCCAAGTATTCAAATGTGAGGAATACTCCAATGCTGAAGAGCAAGCGCCTAAAATTAGATTTGACATGTTGCTCCATATTACGTTGTCAGAAGACATTGTTGACAATCTCTAGGCAGTCTTCATTCTCCAAAATACGCTATAGCTGGATTATCTCCTGAGAAAATGAAACTCAATGCAGTCCTAGTGCTACACCCCCAAGCAAAGCATTGGGAATTTACATATTATAGCTTTAACTGGTCTTTCAGAGGCATTGTGGCATACACTGGACTGCCTTACTATGCCCACCTCTAATTAATCACTGGTTACTCACTAATGAGTTGATATTCTGTGGTATTAATTAAGATTGGTCTTAGGGCTGTGATCTGCTGTGGATGTGGTCTGTTCCACAATAAGGGCTAGAGAGAGAAAGAGAGGGGACAAGAGAACGAAATCTGGCAATGGTGAGAGTGGGAAATCTGGCAATGGTGAGAGTGGGAAATCTGGCAATGGTGAGAGTGGGAAATCTGGCAATGGTGAGAGTGGGAAATCTGGGAATGGTGAGAGTGGGAAATCTGGCAATGGTGAGAGTGGGAAATCTGGCAATGGTGAGAGTGGGAAATCTGGCAATGGTGAGAGTGGGAAATCTGGGAATGGTGAGAGTGGGAAATCTGGCAATGGTGAGAGTGGGAAATCTGGCAATGGTGAGAGTGGGAAATCTGGGAATGGTGAGAGTGGGAAATCTGGGAATGGGGAGAGTGGGAAATCTGGGAATGGGGAGAGTGGGAAATCTGGGAATGGAGATAGTGGGAAAGTATTTGGTTGAGACTTCTCTTTGTGTCTCTCTTTCTCTCCCTCTCTCTCTTTCTCAAACACACACGGTTGGAATGCCCAGTCCCCAGTGTGACTCAGTCGCTTACATTTGCTTCAGGGTCAGATCCCAACAGACACAACATCCACATGCCCACTCGCGCACTGTGGGAGAGACGGATACAAACGGATCCCTACTGCACGGGGAGGGGAGAGCGAGAAAGAAGTAAGATAAAGAGACCAGCCTCTGTGTCAGCGTGATCGCGTAATCGCCCTGCTGTCAACGTGGCCCCTCATTGAGTCAATCTAATACTCCATTTCAAGTGGAACCTCTTTTATTCTGCTGGGAGAGAGAGGGAGGGAGATGGGCCAGTACCACCAGGTCCAAACGCTCACCCTCACAACACGCGGTACACATAGCAGCACAGGCAGCTGTGACCCGGGCCCACTGCCTAAAGCAACATTCTTCCAGCATTATATAAATATCACAGGCCGCAGTCAATCATTTCCCTGTGACCCAACAATGCTTCAGCAACATTTAAGTAACATAAGGAAAATGTTCTGGCAGCGTGAAAGATGGCTGTAACCTTGGTTTCATCTGTCAAAGCCTAATTTCATATGACAATATTAGTGCTATGCGGCTCCGTTGTAGGCCAATTTTGATTGTGAAGGACAAAACTCATGTCCCCATTTATTATTATTTACTGCAGACCAATGTCCATCTATACAGCACTCATATGTATTAGGGAAGTCCAAATATGAAACATGTTCGTATGAAGCGTGAGGCCATCTCAATACTTGAAGCACACGTATGCACATCAGGGCAGCTGGAATTCACCTGACGCATTAGAGAAACATTACAGCATCACGGACAGCCTTCAGCTGGCCCTTTCAATGAGCATCATGTCTTTATCTGATACTGTTTTAAACCTACCCACTCTGCAGATTAAGTAAGGGAGAGAAACTATGGAGAGGGAGACCAGGTAAGAGAAAATGACAGAGAGAGAGAGAGAGAGAGAGAAAGGAAGAGAAGGAGGAAAAGGGAAAAGAGGGAGAAAGAGGATGAGAGTCGATCTCACACAAAGACACACGCGCCACGCTCACACATGTACACATGGGTGCTTACCGACAAAGAGGGAGTTGAAACGTCGTCTCCATTCCAAAGGGAGCCAGGTTGGCCGAAATGGAGCGACTCGTCTCACAAGCGGAGCACAGTGTCATCGGTGGGTTCGTGCCACGCCGACCCCCCCCCCATGTGTGAAAAAGCTGTTGTGTCCAAAACACTTCTGAAACAGCCCCGGCAGGAGGAAGAGGAAGAGGACGAGGAGGAAATGTAATCTCGGAGAGTCTGTCGGAGCTGATGGTCAGGACCATGAATCACTCGTTTCCTGACCCGGCCTGGCACACGGACCCAGAGGGGCGGGATGGTTTAGCCCGACCCACCAGGAGAGGCTCCGAGATGCACACGGGATGACAGATGTCATCACTCACAAACCCCAATCTGTCACAAAAACCTCCTTTTCTGACACCCAGTGCGATTGTTTTCCAAACTCCTCAAAAGTGGAAAACAAGGGACCATGCACCACAGCAAAAATGCCGGTGTAAATTTAACACTACTGGTGTACTTTTAACACCCCAGGGAGTTAACATGAGCCCATATAACCACCCTAGGGTGTTAAATGTACACGTTTTTGCTGTGTATGTACCGCTAATTGGAAATATTCGGTTTCTTTGACCCTTCCTTCAACTTCTTTTGATATTTCGCTCTACAAGGTGACTGTCATTCTCTTTTTTTTCATACTGCGTAACGACATCTCTGAGGAAATTTACAACAAGGAAGAATAAATCCCGGGATAACAACAGAACGCAAGACTTAGAGCACAAAAATGAAAAAAGGAAAAACAAACAAACAAACCTCATCAAATTACATTTGAAGTTGAGCCATAGCCTGAGAGTTAAGTTGCATTGGTCCCATAGCAACAAAACCACAACAGAACCAGTGAGATGAAATCAAATTAGTTGTCAAAATAATCTGACTGAAACTTCACACTTTGTTGCTGTGTCAGCCTATCAATTAATTATTCCTGATCATAAGGACACAATAACCACGTTTACATGCACATCGCGATTTGGTTAAGGCTGTAGCAGAAAATGAAAAATGCAGAGTTCAGTCGCACCATAGAAGAAACTAAACACAAATGGAAGACCCTTAAAGAAATGTATTTTAAGTAGGGCTGTAAATGTTAATGTGTTAACTCATGCAATTAATTTTAATTGAAATTATAGGGACCACCACAGCTGAAATAGGAAAATGTGATTAATTGCATGAGTCATTATAAAGCAATTGCATGAGTTAACGGGATAACATTGACAGGCCTGATTTTAAGTCAAAGAAACAAAACAATACCAATGGTTCGTGTCCAGCAAATTTTAAACACTTCATCACATGGAAGCATTACGAGGATGCCATAATGCATATACTGTACGTATATGCACGGATAGGATTGGGTAATTCCTTCCCCCCCCCCCCCCCCCCCCCCACACACACACACATGCACACACCCATTCTCCAAGGGTGTGCATATCCAATCTAACAATGGTTCTGTTGGACATCATCATAGCCTTTGCCAATTTGCTTTGATTTTCATAATTTCACGGGTTAGCAACAAACTTCAAAATGAGCAGTGAATAGGACTAGCTGTGTGTGTGTGTGTGTGTGTGTGTGCATGTGTGTGTGTGGTGCATGTGAAGTCATTACATCCATCTAAATTAAGCCAACACACTGCATTTAACCCTTGTATTTCATCAGTGTATACTCTACCTTACTCAATTGTACTACAAAACACACATCATAATAATTTTTTTTATTGCAATAGATGGTGTGGCATTTAACTTTGCTCATGACTTATGTTTTCATAACTGGGGGGTTATTAAGACTCATAAGACAATCCTGGAACCTTGATAGTGTACCACTTTTATAAAAATATAAAATGGGGCAATGTTTCACTTTTTCTAATCGTAGGGTCACTCCAGGAAAAGTCACCAAATTTCCTACTGAAAAATAATTATTTAGTGGGTTTTCATTGCTCACAAAAGTGCCATTTTTCACCCAGAGGAAAACGCAAAGGTTAAATGAATCCTGTAAATTAAAACATAGAGGAAAAATAATTCACTTTTGACACAGACCCGGAGATAGCGCGTTCGATAGTACAGCACACTTGTGTATGGTCTCATAGCAAGCCTACACATATTACAGGTATGTCCAAAATTCAGCATACTGGTCTCGGCATGCAGGAACTGAATCCTGGTCATGCGTTTCCTGGCTATGACTGGGAGTTCCACATTGCAACACACAGCACCATTGCATTGCCCAGGGAGATCAGTGGGCCATCAGTGACCATGGTTCCCCCTCCTCATCACTCCTTCTCAGGTTGATGGGCTTCCTGCAGGCTCCTTCAGCCAGCAGCACAGGAAGCGTAGTCCTCCAAGGCAGGTAGACTACAGCGTGAAGACAAACAGTGGCTGGCTCTGCTTCTCTGGGCTTACCCTGAATTGACAGAGGATGCTGTAGCATTGTGGCAGGTAAACAAATTGCACTGGCCATTCCACATTTGAGATAGAAATACACATGGATTTCAACTTAAACCAATTCAAGATTCATTTCTGAAGGTAATCGCCGTGAAACCACAGATCGTGTCCCTTCCCTAGAAAATGTAGTTATATTTGGAGCTATAACAATAATTTGGGGAATTGCATGTGGAATTAAGTAAAAAAAAAATAGATTAACTGCTGGGTTCGGTTATTTGGCATTCAGTTAATGAACAGATACAAACATAATGGCCAATCGTAAAAGATGAGGACTGTAACCACGCCCACTTCTGTAAAAAAGGAAAAAAAAGAGCAGAATAGAGTTGTGTGAGCAGAATATGACTTCGAGAGCAGAGAGTTTGGACTACTAAACATAAATAGTTATGGAAACAGACATATAATAAAGAGCGTAGTTCCTCTCAGATATAAGATAGTAGTTTGCTCAGAGAATAATATGTCGCACTCCTTCAGATGATGTGCCCGCTTAAAGCCTGGATTTCTCCACAAAGGCTAAGATATCGCACTCAAAAAATCGGAGTTTCCTCGCGCCAGTTCTTCAAAAACGCATGCCAAAACAATCCTGCATTGAGGTTCAGGATTGCTCATGCGGCTTTCCGATTTACTTGCGCATAGATCGTGTTTTCTTTCGTGGTTCTTGGCATTAACATTCCGCCATATACGTGATGTCATAACATTGTTGTGGAGCAATAATAGAGTACAGCCCCACCACTAGTGACACTGGTGTGATGCAATAATCGGTTGCAGACTCAACACCAGCAACACTGGTGTGATGCAACAGCAGGATTAATACCCAACACTGTGATAGAGTACGCTAACATCCTAACACTAGTAACACCAGTAACACAGCATTAACAGGGTGCCGAGCAAACTTAAGCATCACTGCTGTTACACAATCATAGAATACAGACCAAAGACCAGTAACACAGCCATGTACTAATAGCTCAGATACACTTCATTACATCACAGTGGTAGCAGACACATCACACAGACTCAGCTACACGCAGCAGTGATGTAATAACAGACCCAGTAACACACGTATGATGGAACAACGGAACACAGGCGATCCTTCAACACAGCAGTAATGCGATAACAGGAAGCAACTTTCACATCACCAAACCTGACACCCCCAAAGAGCAATCGATGAGAAACCTTTTAATGCTTGGAAACTGCGTGGACATTTTCATTTAAAACTCCAAATGTGCTTTCCAACGAGTAGCTTTTAAATTAAGGACGGAAAAGAGGGGAAAATACATCCCCTGGAGTGTATTTCAGAACCACGGACAGCGCCATTTAAATTATTGTCCAATCGATTTCCCTAAAATCCAAGTACTGCTTCAGAACATAAAAAGTCCTTCAACAATCATGTATATATTGTTTGCAAATCAATCAAATGTTATTTCATTGTCAGTGCGGAGCAAGTGATATGATAAAATTAATATATATATATATATATATATATATATATATATATATACACAAACACCCACAGTCAGATGTGTTTTGCATGCAGTAGGGAAAAAGGAAAACGCCAGTGGAAGCTCAGCACATTTTAGCCACTGCACATTCAGCTCTATAAACTGTGGAGGAAGTTTATTCTGTCATTAAAAAGGTGATTTGCAACCAATACATGAGAGTGCTGATTTATTTATTTATTTGTCTACAGCATAAAATGTATAAACATATAAAAAACCCATATGGATTGTAAAGACAGCAAATGTTGTCAACTGAAGGACGTTTTAGGGAAAATATTTACCGTATGGACCACCTGTTCCTGGCAATATGCCACCTCACCATTCAATCAACCAAATCAATAAAGTTTTATTTGATATCGCACTCTTATCATCACAGAGTGTATTTCATGGGAACAGTATGAGTTGTAGCTGATATATTCTGAGAGGTAGAGCAATAACGCTGTGGAATCAGAAAATAAATCACCAAGTAGTATTAGAAGCAATACAATGTGTTTAAACATAACAGAACAATGTGTGGTTACATCTGATGATATAATAGGAACTTATAATAAAGTAAAGTTTAAGAGCAAATCTGCTTGGATTATATGATGATGAATTGGAGTTGGAATCAAAGTATTGGGAATACATAAAAGAATGGGTAAAAAAAATGCAAAATAATATGTTTTTAAAATATTCATTTGTACTGCATATGCAGGTTTATTTAAGGCATATCTAATCCAAGAAAAGCCCAAAAACCTAAATATGAAATCAGGAGAACTACAGCATGATAAATCAGACAGCCAGACAGAGACCCTGTTGTTTATGAATGATGTGTGCATATTTCCGCATGTATAATTCAAGGTGAAAATTGGTAAGATCTTTCCCTGGCTGCTGATATCTATCATTTCATTCAATTCAGATGCCTGTTCAGATGTCTTGTCTTGATGGAAGAGAGCTTGCAAAGAAGGTGATAATGTTAAAAGCACAAAATGAACAAAACAAGAAGAAAAGTGGTGTCATAGCAAAAACTGCTTGTTTCGCAAAGTACCTCACAGTTGAATTATTACAGAACATAATGGGTGATAAATATGCACTAGATATCCAGAAATCCACTTTGAGTTTTCCAATATTAATTAAACAGCAGCCTTTTGTGGTGCTGTTTCCTAATGATAGCGTGATACCAACTCATTGGGTAAAAGATTCTGAAACGCACTTTTCTGGCTCGCCTTAGTGCAAACATTAGTTATGGTGCTTGTCTCTAATCAACTAAACAGAGACGTACATCATTATCCAATTGAGAATTGTAAATGTTAAGACAACGCGGGTCAAACTGGCGTTGCCGGCGCTAAATTTAATGGAAATAAAATGTGGAAAATAAAGAGATAATACAGGGTTGCTTTATAGTGCTGACTGGCCACGTTCTCCTCCAGCCTACACCCATCAACACCCTCCACCCTTCTCATACTAACAATGCACTTCCAACTCCACAGGAACCCATCAGCGCAAGGCAAGACAGCAAATGTCAGCACCGCAGTCATTGATGATAGTCTTCTGTGAGCACACACACACACACACACACACACACACACACACACACACACACACACACACGCATGCCCACACACACACACACACAAACATGCGTGCACGTGCGAAAACAAAAGATCCATTCTCCATAGCGACCGGAGAGGCTATTCCCTCGATCAATATCCCGCACCAGCCTCAGGCTCCAAACGTAAATGAAGGTAGACCTACAGAGTCCACACATACATGCTAAAGAATGACATCATGTGGCGCTGCTATTATAAGATATAAAATACTCGTCACCAATGCACGTCACTCTGCCTGATGAGGAAAACCTTCATTCAATGCAGTGTCAGCATGACTGTGTCACACCCTTTGACAAATACTATATAACATCAGGTTTAATTAGGTTTACATACAAGACAGGCTTGAACTAGAGCCAGACTGAGCGACCACACCGCATTGGAAAGCCAACAATCAATGAAGGAAAGGTCCTAACCCTGGAACACATCATCCAAATAACTTTACCAGGTTTTCCACAGGAAACCAAGACAACAGCAGCCAAATAATAACAAAAAACTAATTTAATTCTCATTTTCATAAACATTCATTGTATATTTTCATTTTTTATAATGTTTATTTAAATATGTATGTTTACAGTTCATTCATTGACTATTAATTCTTCTATTGGATCCAAACTGGAAGGCACATACAACCAATCGATAACGTCAAAAGAAATAACCACTGATCCTGGAACACATCCATCTTATACCTTTCTATAACCACTATCACTAGTCATTCATATCAAAAACAGCACCTCATTCACTGCTGAAGAACAGAGCTTACTACTCCATTTGTGTTAACAGTAAACTGAACATGGGGGTGAGGGGTGCATTTGTTCAGTTTAGGGCCTTGGGCAGCATGTTTCAAAAGGAAATTCAATCTAATCCTCACTGAACACAAAGCAGAGAGAAGTAAACCAAGCCAGGCTTTTCAAAATTACAGTGGTCCGGGTCCAGTGACATTGAGTGCACAGAGACGTGGCTAGAACTGGACCTTATGTGACAATATAAATGGTTGATTCAAAGCTGGACCATGGAATTACATCTATTCAACCATCTGCAGAACTCCAGGAACCCAGCCACACAAAAAACAGACATAATGCATAAACACATAGGCCGAACCTCTCAGGCTCTGCTCATTTTTAAGGACCAGGAGGACACAATGACCCGGTCTCTATGCCACACACACCCTATGCTGGTTTGAACAATGATGTGCTGGATCTGTGTCCAGCCATTTCCATTATATTCAGAGGAGTGGTGCATCACTCCGCCAAGAGAGTGAACTCAGCACCATGGACAGCGCACATCTGTGTGATTACACAATGAATATTCCCTGCAAGAGAGACCCAACATCTTCAGCACATCACACACACACACACACACACATACTACAGAGTAGTATAGTATAGTAATATCACTTTTTTTATCACTTTTTTCTCCAGTACCCCCAGTGGTCTTATTTAGATAATTACATTCCCTATAAAAAAATTTTAAAAACAAGAGCGAGCACACATGTAACACATAGATATCCTCAAGCATTCTCCACACTCATCATACTGGCTAAACCCTGACTGTTCTACCTTTGTCTCTTTTGCACTTTCCTGTGCTGGTTTTTATCGTTTCTGACAGCCCAGGAGCAAACACTTAGAGCCAAAGGAGGTTCTGCTAAAATCCAAATCAACATTTTCACAAAAAACCTCCCCCACTACTACAACAACGGCAACAACAGAAACCACAAAACATCTCTATAGACAACAGCATCTGGACACAGCCACAACTGGTGTATAGACCCTTGGGGTGCGTTGTCTGGTGTCCCTGCAACCAGCACCAAAATGGCAATTCTGGGAGGGAAAAAAACTCATGTAGCATCACGAAAGTATTATCACAAAGTAATTCACACAGTAATAGCTTCACTTCACCACACCAGAGAGAGAGAGAGACAGAGAGAGAGAGAGAGAGCCATGTTATTTGATGCTGTTGCTGGGAACATCATCTGCTATAAGCCCTTCAGTAAAAACCCTTGGAAATTAAGAGAGGCAGCAGCTCCCATTGGACCCTCTCCCTCAATAAGAACACTGTAAAATAACACTAACACCCCCCCCCCCCCCCCCCCCCCCCCCGCCACCCACCCCCGCAAGCTGATGCTCCTCCACGCGAGAAAGCCACGGCCATGTGTCAGTCATAATCATGTCATTCCACTCAATATGAACAGTGGATTTTTATGGAACCACTTTGCCCATCTTGCCTTTGAAAGCCAGCGATGAGGGACAAGCTGTGTCATTTTAAAGAGAGCACGTCATGTATTCCCTCCTTGAAATAATGTCTGACCCACATGGTCCCACAGAGTCATGTGAGTGATAGCCAGGCTAGATTGCTACATCGCTACATGGGGGGAATTACCTATGTAATTACCTATTGGAAAATGCAGGGCCACTGGGCTCCGCGCTGCGTCTCATATGCTATAAGACTTCTATTACACAATACTGATACAATGACAGCTGAGCCACGCTTTTCAGCACATACAGGCCATTTTACTATTGATATTTAACTTGGCTTCATCTACCATTAATTATTATTATGATTATTTATTATTATTAATAATAATAATAATAATAATAATAATAATAATAATTGTTCATTTTAAAATAAGGAACACATATGAATGTACAAATATGAATGATGCCTTGTATTGCTAACCTATTTCCCCCCTTTTTAAAAATAGCAGCCTTTTAATTATTAGCAAGGCTTTACAAGAATGCGTGGGTGGACGATGTATTTTCGTTAGCAACACAAAATCTGACCTCGGAAAATGTGAGTGATTGATGCTGACTGCTGCTGTGCTGAGACATGTTTGACGTCATAAACATCTACTACCAGAACAGCATAGAATAGTCATCGTTTATTAAATATTTGTTAATTGGGTACTGTGGATGGATTGGGTATAGCAAGACTTCTACACATTGCTATTTCTTAAAACATTGTTTCCAACACATTATATAGGGTACTGTGACTGTCAACAAACAAAGGTTTACCGCACTTTGTTGCTTTTTTTTAGTAAAATACTTAAATCAAGCTCTAAACACGTCCATAATGAAAATGAAGGTTAATTTAAGCTGTTGTATTTCACAAAGTCAAGACCAGAGTCAAATCAATCGTGTTAAACACATTCTATTGTTCAGGAGTTCAACCGATTGCAACATCGTTGCATTGTTTGAAACATTAGTTGCCTGTTATTAACGTCCAACATGTTTCTATAGGCGCCATTGTTGCAGTAATTTGTCAAACATAATACAGCCTGTGGATTTTCCTACAAATTGAACAAACAGGAACGGATTCTGGCAACATTTATATTGACTTGACGCGAATTGGTGTACGGGTAGAATATGGGCGTCTCATTGCCGCCCTCCTGTGGACAATATTGGCACTAATAGTCTGCAACGGATGAAGCTCAGATAAATGCCACATTTCATCATTTCGAGATACGATACAGCTCTCCACTGCATACATACACACTGGGAAATAAAACCCCATTTTAAATGCGTAAATTTTCACTCGTTTTTCTATCCGATTAACAAGTCTAATACCACTTCATGCATAATTACCCCAGCCTTGACTCACACGTTTTCTAGTAATTTCACCCTCTGAAATCAGAGCGTATCCCAAATTTACACCAAATGGAATCTTGCAACAGCAGTGAAGGGACATTTATAATTCATAACATAATTCCAAAGTTAGTTTTTTTTTCTGGCAAATAAAAGTTAAATGATGTGCAATTATTCGTTCTTGCTATATTGATGTATCAATAGTTCGGTGTCAGTCACAAAATAGTATATTTTAGCACCTTTTATTTGATTTAAGTTTTTTTTTATTATGAAGGCTATACCAGACGCATAATCACTATACATTGATTTAACATTACCTTTACAGTTAAATTTTCACTGAAATTACAGAATAAATATATGCACATTTTTTTTTCAAATCTTTGTGAGAGAAAACATTAAAAGTGCGTCCTACAAAGCCGTTAGTGATCATATCCAGAAGCTTTTTTTAAGAAAGTGCGTTGAACTCCATAAAATCTTGAGCGTCATAATATATTCACAAATGTTG
Source organism: Synaphobranchus kaupii (assembly GCA_029718625.1). Lineage (NCBI taxonomy): Eukaryota > Metazoa > Chordata > Actinopteri > Anguilliformes > Synaphobranchidae > Synaphobranchus > Synaphobranchus kaupii. Next base: position 10,193,488 of record CM056378.1, read on the forward strand.
ATCCGTAGGTGCGTCCTTGAGACAGAACTCGGTTGTCCTTTATAATATATAAAATTAAATAGAACACTGAACAGTAATGCGTTGCAGTATCTCTATTATACGTGAATTATAGTTTGAGCGATACCCACCCCTGCAGTTGAATGCATGCAGCAAACTGCAATAATCTACAAACTGTGCCTGGCCTTGGGGCAATTCCACACGAGACAGCCGCGAGGGCATCCCGCTTCTCCCACATCCGAGCACGAGCGATGCCTCCTCACTGCGTGAAGGCTTCATATTTAGAATTAAGAACTTCCGAAGCCTCCGTCGCACAAACATATCAGTTCCATATAAAAATAAGGATTGTTAACATTGCTGGCTACTCTGAAAAAGGCACTTCATTGAATATCTGAGTATGGCCTTTCCTCCAAAGAGACTTGGGGAAAACATTTTATATATCTTATATTATCATGCTGTTTGTGTCCCTTAATCTTTGTTTAGGGCTATGGAAAAGATGAGTATTTCTTCTCTGCTTTAGAATCGATATGATTTCTCCAGGACTTCGAGGTAATCCGGCTTGGTTTGGAGTTTGGCCCTTAACTCGAGGTATTCGCTTTGGGTTTGATCGGGGAAACCTTTCCCCGCAGTGAAAAGAAGTGTTTCTTTTAGTCTGGCGTCTTGTTGTAAATCAGGGTATTGCATTCCTGGGGGGTGTGCGTGTGCAACGTGCATGTCCTTTAATTTTGGAACTGTGCCGTAAAGGCAATCCACAAACCCCACCGTAGGAGTGGGTCTCTGGCTGTCTATTACCGTGGGACAAAGCACTCCATTTTCATGAAAGCCTGCAATATCCCCCGACTGATTGATAGTAACTATGGTGTTGAGTTGGGAATTCGACACCGCCATTGTCCATTCCTTATCTTTCTCGATCAGAGTTCGATAGTTGCTGTTATTTTCCTTAGTTTCGGCAAACTGCTCTTCGATTTCCCCCTCGCGCGGTTTGTAAATGGGATTGTTGCACATTTGCGTAACTGGATGAGGGATGTAGTCGTATACGTGACCGGGAGGTTTCTCTGGCGAGGCCGTCTGACGGTCCTCGAATATTCTGCACTGCATTTGAATGCCGGTCAGGTCCACCTCCTGTCTCTTCCTGAAGGGCAGTTTCTTACGTCTCCTCAACACAAAAGCAAACAGTCCAGCCGCCACAAAGACGGCGGAGATGAATAAAATTAGGAGACTCAGTATAAGCACCGAAAGAGGAATCGCACCCCTTGTCGGGGTGTATCCTAAACCAGAATTACTTGTAGAAGTCATGTCATCGGGGGTGGCAGGAGAGGGCGCAGAGAATTTAAGCTCAGGGCACAGGACTTCAGAGTCCAGAAAGCGCAGATCCTTCCCAAATGCGAACTCTGGGGTTTTGCAGATCACTTCCCCGACAACAATGACGGAGCTCAGCTTCTCCATCCACTGTTTGAGGGGGATGATGTCACAGGAGCAGTCCCAGGGGTTCTGGTGCAGGTCAATCTGAACGATGGAGTGGAGGTGCTCGAGCACGCCACCGACGGGCAGGTACAGGAAGTAGTTGTTACGCAGATTAAGTCTGGCCAATGACGTGCCCGCGAACGCGTCCGCGGGCAGTGTGCGCAGCAGGTTGTCATTGAGAAACACAAGCTGCAGGTTGGGCATTAGACTAAAGGCGGCCGGTTGAATCTCTCTAATCACGTTGTATTCAAAGTACAAGTAACTTAACGTCTGCAGCCCTCGAAACATGCCGGGTGTGAGTCTCTCGATATCGTTCCCATTTAAATACAGGCTTTTTAGATTAGGCAGATTTATAAAGGCCCCCTCTTGTACGTACGATATCCGATTGTTACCCAAGTGCAATAAATCCAAACTGGAGAAGTTCCAGAAATCTGACCTGTAGATTTTCTGTATCAAATTTCCACTCAGATAAAGTTTCTTGGCGTTGAGTGGTCTGGGAAGGAGCTCAGATATGTTGCGAAATCCCTTTTCTTTGCAATTGACGGTCAATCCTAAATCGTTGATGTGTAGATTGCACGTACATCCAGTGGGACAAATAATTGGAATGGGGGGTCTCGTTTGGTAAGCAGCGATAGGGGGCTGATTTGGCCCGGGATAAATACTGCGTGGAGTCGGTGGCGTTTTAAGCCTGGGTCGTTTGGTTGGTTTTGGTCTTTCTTTATATTCAACAGAAGACGCGGTGTTGTGGAACGAAGACAGCATGGACGAAGGTTTTGTGGGCCACGTATTATCATTATTGAATGGCAACCGAGGGATGCCTAAACTTGCCTCCACCTCTGAGTCAGACAGCAAAGGGCACAGTTCACTTCGCTTTATTTCCCTCAGGTCCTTGCCATGGAAGTGGAATGGATGCTCACAGGTGATCTCGCCGACCAGGGCGGTGTAAGGTATGCGTTCAAGCCACGTCTTAAGCTGCACAATGTCGCAGATACAGTTCCACGGGTTCTCCTCTAACTGGATCTCCATCAAGCTCCGACCGATATATTCCAGCGTGCCCTTATAAGGAAGGATTTTTAACCGGTTCCCGCGCAAGTCAAGATGCGTTAAAGACACAGACCTGAATAAAAAATTGGGTAGCACAGGTATCAAGTTGTCATTCAAAATAAGTACCCTTAATTTGTTTAGGTTCCTGAACGCACCGCTTTCAATTCGTTTAATGACATTGTAATCAGCCTGGAGATATTCAAGGCTTTCTAGTCCCAAAAAAGTGTCGTTTCTGAACACCTCCAGTTTGTTCTCGTGCAGATAGAGCCTTTTCAAAATGATCAGGCCATTAAACGCGCCGACGTGGATGTCCTGAAGCGCGTTGTTTCCCAAGTTAATAGACACGGCATTGTTCAGGTGCAGGAAGCTGTTGAAATAGAGCTTCCGCATGGAGTTTCTCTGTAGGTAGAGTTTAAAGGGCCTAGACCATGACTGAGAAATCTGGCTGATGTTTGTAAATCCTTTGCTGTCGCAATGGATGTGGAATACGCTCTCCTTCACCTCGCAGTAGCAGGGGTCAAAGCAAGGCTCGTCTATCTCCTCGGACTCCTCCAACAAAGGGATTGGCGTAGTCCATCCTAAAGCTATTGTGCTTAACAGAGTAACCCACAGCATCCTTCCTCCAAGACCTGATGAAGTTACGGCCGAGAGCCACTTCACAGCACTGAAAAAACACAGAGAGATTAGACAGCACCGTTCCCACTTGCGCGGAAGGCTACTTTGACATTCGCTGCAACCGTGCATGCGTTTGCGCAATATAGCCTACAAAACATCAGTGCAGCAATAATGGTAATTTAAATAATGCAAGAAGGCTGTACATGAATAATATTGCCATGCCAGTTTATTATAATCAATGCTATGTTATAATAAATGCAGTAGCCTACTATACATAATTAACACAATCATTTCACGTATGCACGAATGTTAGTTACAATATATCAAGGTATAAATTAATAAGGATGATCAATTATAATCTTATCCAGTTCATTATAACCCGCGACATACCGAATTCACTCTGATGTTACTTAAATTAATGACAGTGCGTTTTGCAGAGAGTCATCATTTTTACCTTCGGTCACTAAAACACTGTCTAGATTCATCAGGCTGGCTCCCGATTAGCAGAGAGCAGGGGACGTCTGGCTACATACCGCCTCTGTTAAACCGTCCTCTCTGCTCATTTATGCTGAGCAAATTAATACTAAATATGTGTATTTATAGAGAAAATCGTGTCCTTGCTTTAATTTCTGTGTTGAATTCTGCACGATATTCCCTCGGGCGGCCAGTTGCGTTGGTTGTTTGGGGTTTTTTAAAGATACAATGGCATGCAGATTCTGGATTCATAGCTATTAGCAAAAGGTAATTTTACTTTCTTGAGATATATATTTTTCACGCAGAGTAATACACTTGATTACGACGGATAACAATCCCATGATATCAGAAGATCTGTGGAGAAACTGGAAGAGAAATTATGCCGTCCGATAGCGGAGCCTGATTATAATCCTGCACCGTTATTTGAATACCAGTCTTTCAGATTCTCAATGGCTTTTGACATTAAATTGTCAGTCTCATTTAGGCTATCTCACTGGTGTGTACCAAACGTATATCCGACTTAAAAGTCGTTCTTTCGAAACATAACCCCCAGTTATATATTTAAATGTATAGTTTTCTAAATTCTATAGGCTATAAAAAGTGACCACAGGCTGCAATGAATAGCGTACTTTGTGCTTCATGTCCTGCCTCTCCATTCCAAATATCGCTGTCCATACTGCTAGAATCTAAATGAGAAAACACGCGCACACAATATCCCATGCCTTGCGTATTTATCCAAATTAATTATACCTACTCGGTTTTAATGGGGTCCAACTTTGCATCGCCTGCTCCCCGGTGAAGGAAGAGACGGGCGGTCCCGGATAGCTTCAGCCTGCCTGTGAGCGGACATGCAGAGGAATGAATAATACGATCTACATGCCACAGCGGAGGAAAGGAGACGGCAGTCGCATTGGGGGAGAAAAGGAAAGAAGAGTAAGGGCAACAAAAACACAACTGTCACACAAAAAAATAGAGTGAAATCTAAGGTAGGCTACTTATTAAATAAATTACATCAGACGGAATGAAAAACAGAAAGGGGTCTGACTGCAGATTAGCAAGACATAACATTACTGTGCTGACCATTGTATGCAGTCGGACTTAATAAATCAATTGCAAGTAAACACAATCGCAAACAAGAATGTTTCTGAGATACTCTGCTTGCGGTGTAATCAGTTTTCTCAGTCAGCTTCTCCTTCCACATCCGAATCTATGCAACACAGATAAGCAGAGACGTGCTACTCACCTTTTTGCAGTGGAATTTAAGAGCATCCGAAAAACACTAGTTTAAAGATGTTGGATCTCTCCCTTTCCCTTTCCCTCTGCTGTGCTCTCTCTCTCTCTCTCTCTCTCTCTCTCTCTCTCTCTCTCTCTCTCTCTCTCTCTCTCTCTCTCTCTCTCTACTCCTGCTGTGGTCGAGGCAAAAGAGAAAAAATGAAGACGTGATAGGAATGCAATGTCCTTTCTTTCTATAGGTTTGCTTATGATGCAGGTCCGCTTCCCCGGTGAGCGCTCAACAGTGTAGCGAGAGAAGCTGCTGCGCAGGGCTCACATGCCGTCTTTCCCCCGTGTACCAGCGCATCGCTGGGGTGCAGTATCATAACGAAGAATCGCTTTCCCCGGATCAGGTCTTTTTAGACGTGATGGAAATGAGCTTGAAGAAAAGGGAGCGAAACTGGTCCGGGAGGAGGAGGAGGAGGAGGAGGAGGAGAGGGCGGCTGGGGCAGTAGAGACGTTGGCGTGTGTTTGTATGGGGAGGCAGAAGAGACGTTGGTGTGAGTGTGCGTGTGTGTGTGTGCCGAGCGCGCTTAGTACTGCATCGGGAGCGCGCGTCAGTGAGCTCTCTCTCTCTCTGAGATTTTTACGTTTTTTTCTTGGTTCAGAACAATGTATCTCAGCGCGGGCGGTTCTCGTGCTTGTGCTACAGACCTGTAGATGTTAGAGATATCAGCATGTACACTTAAACCCCACTGGGGAGTAATTCAATAAAATAAAGACATAGCTCTTTTTCTCTTTCAAAAATCATCATTCTATTACAGGATCCTTACATATTTTTTGCAAGCTTTAGAAAAATAGCTTGCAGCTCGTGACTAATGTCGTTTAGATACATGCGCAATGAATGAACTTTGTAACCTTCTTCCTGGTTTATGGGGGTGTTTGGAATTATTTGTCAAAAGAACATCGTTGAAAGCAAACATCCACGCCAACAACTATTTGTCTCGTCTTTCTACAGTAGAAGAGCGATTGTGGAAACGTGAATCTCGTTTCGATCTCTCTGCAGCAGCACGAGCTGAAGAAAAGGCTCTCTGTCTCTCAGCACAGGGCACTCAGCTCTCTCGTGCTCTCATCCTCATACCTTCCTCGCCCAGCCTACACAGCAGCCAACAGATCTCCACGCGTAGGGACCTTTGGATCGTTCGGATGACTGCTGCATGTTAATTTATTTGTTTCTTTGTTTGTTTTGTTTATTATATAATGTTATATATCGTCATCTTTATAGTGTTACCAAAGTGACATTTTCTAGGTGGTTTTTAAAAGATGACATATTTCAAACCATGGAATATTATAATTTAGCTACAATTTAATGCCACATATATAACTGTTGGATTAAAATTGGAGCCATCGCATTGAGATTAAAATGTATGGTAACAGATCATAGAAGAATTATATTATTCATCCATGATGTTTCAGATCTTTTTTAATGATTACCCTGCCCACCTTTCAGTGTTTTGCAGTGTAGTCACAACACCTGCTTCAAAATTAAATTAAAAATTAAATTGGAAGCTTTTAATTAAATTAATCTGGTCTTCTTACACTAAATTGACTCTTATTAATCTTGTAAATACTAAAGAACTGTGGAACACAATGAAAACAATCTTCCTCAAAATGGTCTGCTATATTAAGTACTGCACTCTACAAAACAAGGTGGTAATGCACAATGAAAATAATATTTAAGATGAATTATTGAAAAAAAGTCACTGAGTCATTACAGTAAATTGATGTAAGCTACTGCATTGTCCCCATCGTTTCCAAAACCTGAGCCACAATGTAAGGTCACTTCCTATTTCTTTTCTTTAACCAGTTGCTGAGACAAATTTAGTCTTATCATTATCAGTGGATAATGAAGCTTTACGACCAGGGAGGGAGAATAGTCTTTCACAAGGCACTGTTGTTGCAGGTATTTCCAAATATTTCTGTGTAAGATCTGCAAAGCCTTCATAGGCACCTGTGTGTGTTGATCACTGCAATAATGTGCAATAATGCAATAACAGCCATCACATGTTTAAGGAGTTTCAATTTAACGGTTTTCATATGTATCATGTATAGCTACGTGAAACTAATACCTCAACTAATACCTAACTGTACCTCACAAGGGTAGTGTATGTCGGTTGGCATATGCTATTTACAGAACATCCATATCAGTGCCTGCCAGTGTTAATCGGTTTGCAGTCTGTAGTAATCCATTTGACGACAGCTGTGGTCAACCTGTTAGGTAGTCGCTTAATTGCAGTTGGTATTTTAAAATTGTAGTGCTTCTGTGATACTGGAACTCCTTGACATAAAGTACATATTCAGAAACATTTTATAACGAAAGGAGCCTTTCAAAAGTCCAATTATTTATTGTCTCCATTAGCCTATTGCTCAGTTTGCTTTAGCTAGCATAGTTGGCTAACTGTCAGCATCAGGTTGAGCCTACCATACATCATTAAAGAGATCGTGGGAAATCTGGGCTGCATTCCGATCCAAATTTTATTCTTTCTTCCTGTCGCTCCCATCCATTGCTTCAAGAGATTCCCCCATTGAAGCAGGAGAAGGGAACGACAGGAAGTAAGGATAAATTTCGGATCCACACTTATTGGGACCTCCACAACCAAAATAAGAAAAGGCGATTAATTGCGTTAAGAAATTTCATCATTAGAAATCATTAATCATGAGTTAATGCGTTAACTTTGACAGCCCTAATATATATATATTTATAAAACGGGTAATTCTGACCACGCATTATGATTGGTTGAGAGGCGTTCAAAGCTGTGTCTATATTCGCGATATAGTACCCCTATGATGCAATAATACACCTGTTTACCCTGGACGTTTAAATTAATATCACTCCGCACGTCCGCAGCAAAAACTTTCTGATGCTGTGCTGGAGGCTAGAGAAATCATGTCCGTGAGTGGACATAAAATCGAAAGCTACTGGAAACCAAATCCACTGGAAAGGAAATTAACGGTGGAGTGACATTCTCACTGGAGAGCCAGATTCGTCTTTATGCTAGTAACGATAGCAACCGTTTAGGCTTAGCTACAGCTGATTCATGAAACCGGTTAAAACGTTAAAACTTAGTAAGCTAGCTGTAAACATAGCCTACCGACTGGTTGTGTGAAAGCAAGTTAACGTTACTTCATCTGTATAGGCTATATATAGATAACTGTTTTAGCTAACGTTATAACTATTACATTATATTATTATTGTGATTATTATGTTATTAGCACATAACGCTAGCTATTAGTTCGTTTGCTAGCTAGCATTCCATTCCTAGCTTTGTTTGTTTTTGTGTTGCATGGCAACAGCTACACTGGGGACTATTTTCTCTGCTGTTGAAATTAAATTAATAACGTTAATTAAAAATTGTTTTATTGAAAGTGTGTCTTGTCCTTATATATTATTTACAATATAGCTGGCAACCGTTTTATAAAAGCAATAAGGTAACTCGACGACGTACAATATCGTCAATATAGTCACAGTTAAAGGGTTGCCGGCCCTCCGCTTCGCGTCGGGCCTAACAACACCCTTTAACTGTGACTATATTGGCGATATAGTACTGCGTCTCGTACCTTATTGCTTAAATATATATATATATATATATTTTTTTCTTCCAATCACTAATTCTTCTGTTATTAGAGTTAAAAAATAATGCAATTTTTTTTTTTGTATATCTATTGGCCTAGATCTATTTTGTTCATACTGCTAATACTACTACTACTAATAATAATAATAATGATAATAATAATAATAATAATAATAATAATAATAATAATAATAATAATAATCTGGAGGCAGCACGGTGGTGCAGTGGTTAGCACTGTTACCTCGCAGCAAGAACATACCAAGTTACCATGTTATCCCCATGTCAACGTGGGCTTCCTCCAGTTTCCTCCCATAGTACAAAGATATGCAGGTCAGGTTAATTGGAGACTTTAAATGGCCCATAGGTGTGAGTGAATAGTGTGTCCATGCCCTGTGATGGATTGGAAACCTAGATGATGGATGGATAATGATCTGATTGATTCAGACATACTAAATTCATTAGAATAATTTATGTTTCCATAGTGGTTTATATATCTACATCCACATCCTCCCTCACCTTCAGATGGTGGTAACTGTAACTAATTTAAATTCCAATCGAATAACTCTTGAATCATAATTGTTACTTTATTTCTGGGATTCAGCCTAAAACCATATGAAACCTCTCCAATCTAATCTCAACATCTGTCTTCATGGATGACTGAACTGTCAGTTATCCTTCAGGAATTGCACCCTCATTTACTCTCCTCAGTAACATTTACTTCAAGTTTCAGCAACAATGTTGCAATATGGTTAAGGAGCAGGGCATTTCATCAAAAGGTTGCAAGTTTGATTCCAAGAGGGGCAATATTCTACCTCACACGCCTTAATAAATATCTAGCTGCCAATATCACATAAGTTGCCATAAGTAAGTTCTTGGGCAAGTAAATTGATAAGAGTATATAAAATAGGGGTCTGTAAAATGATGGAAAGTGATGGGCCATATTGGTATTGGACCTGGCAAACATACGCATGCCTTCAGAATTATTTATGTCATGAAGTGAAACAGCGTGTATATCCCATGAATATATAGGCTGCCATTGCTTTTATCCACTATCTGTGATACAATTATCTTGTGCAAGTCAATTTATATGGTTTCATGATATTAGCTTGCCACAAAACCTTATTGCTTTACATTGTTATTTTGAAGTCTTGCTAGCCAGGCAGGTTTTCACCCACTGAGAACCCCCCACCTTCGTTACATACATACACACACACACACACACACACACACACACACACACACACACGCATACGCACATACCTCCATTGTTCTTACTTCTGTCCTTATTTTGCCTTAGATAGAAAAGCAGATCCTGACTGCCCTTACATTTTGAATGTTGATTGCCCTAGAATAATGTAAATTACTACTCAGAAACTATTTTTGGAGAGGCAAGGACAGCCATCCTGGAACTGGCAGTTCTTGGTGATTCCAGAGGTGAGAGATGAGAATCCACTGAAGAGATACTGAATGGGGCACGTTGGTCATCCGTTGTTTGGAAGTTGTCGATTTGGAATATTATGTCAGATTTGAACAATTCAGGCACATATTGTATTTTTGATGGAGTAGTCATTTGTTCTCAGCTACAATGGTTTACAACAGAGTCCTGCAAATTAAGCTGTTTAAAAACAGCAGTAAGGGGCTTTAAAAAACGACCTAAAAACAATTCTGACACAATTATGAATTAATGTATTCATTTTCAACCTGTTTTTTTTTTTTAGTTTGAGTTGTTAAAAAAAACTTTCAATTACTGGATAAAGGCCAAAGCTAATAAATACAGAAAGGTCACACATCAGTAAGGTTGGATGTTTAAACAACATAAAACTTTCCAGAAATATTGACCGCACTTTTATGAAGCCGCCGCGTTGTGAAATGGTCATTGTTGCAATTTAAATTTTAAAATTGCAATATCCCAAAAAGAACTCACTTGAGTCAGAGGCAATGGCTGAAGCTACACAGCCACGCGGCCCTTGTCCACTCTTTACTGCTCAACCCAAGATCCCCCAATACGCAGAAACATCAAAAATAAGGCCGTAAAAACCGCCGCTGTGCTGCCCCATTTTCTCCAGGCCTTCACTTCCTCGGTAGAAGGCGGGAACGCAATAGAAACAGCAGCAGACAGGGCAGCAGAGTCCTTGTTGCAGGGGAAACACGGCTCAAACTCCATGTTGCCTTGGTTGCAGGGGAAAGGCGGCTCAAACTCCATGTTGCCTTGGTTGCAGGGGAGACACGGCTCAAACTCCATGTTGCGTTGGTTGCAGGGGAAACACGGCTCAAACTCGATGTTGCGTTGGTGTGCAATGCACGTGCCGCCCTTGCCTCTCTTTGCAGAGCATCTTGTTTGGCACCGATGTCATGCGGGCTGACATTTCCGTGGGAGGAAACTTGGCCGGGGTGTTCTACGCCGGGATTCCGGAAAGGCCACCCTCTGACAGCTTGTTACGGGATGAGTGAGCTAGCCCGCTCCCAAAACGCAGAGCGGGCGTGACAACCCGTGTCATCAGAGACAGCAAAACAGAAACAACAACAGGAGAAAAAGGAAATGTATTTACTTACATAAAGATATATTTATTTATTTCTTTATTCAGCTCAAGCGAGGGGGGGGGGGGGGATTTTTGGGGATTTCGGGGAGGCCTGATAGGAATACAGATCAATATGTATTTCCATAAAGATGGACGCCTCTTGAAGACAGGGCAAGGGGCAGGGGCAGCTGCACACACTGTCCACAGTTTGAGTTTCTCTCAGGTAGAAAAGGCCTTCATCTCATTATCAGCTCTCTATTGTTATATGTGTTTATGGGGAAGGGACAGGGGAGCAGTCTGTTTGTCCGACACAAAACCTATACTCTCAATAAAAAACAAAACAAAACAAAAGTGTTTTATAAGTAATGGTGTTCTCTGGTCAAAAGTTGTCTAAAGTGAACCTAAAATATCAGAGAAATCCAAAAATAACATGGCCAGCTGTTTGAGAAAACAAACAGCGCCCTGTATTGTTACTGACGGGTCCACTTGACGGGCCCACTGCTCTGCTTCAAGGTTGCAGAAAAAAAACAGGAATGTGCTGCAATAAAATCATAGTCGACTATGTCGGATGTAACTTGGTAATTTGCTATGATGATGATGATGATGATGATGATGATGAAGATGATGATGCTGATGATTATTATTATATTATTATTGTTGTTGATCACTTTTTATTTGATTAATTTGTGTGTTCTCAAGGTACATTTTGAACAACAGGAATAACATCTGAAAAACTCGTGCACTTGTGATATTCTGATGACTGGTCGCAATATGATTCATATTACTAACCACTCCTACATCCCCCACCACCCCCAACATCTTCAGCCTGAGCCCGTACTGTCATAACTGTGCATTCTCACGACAAAGCCTTTCTGGGCATTGTGGGTAAGCGTGAAAAGTATGAATCGCATGCGACAGACAGCTCTATTGGAGGCTTGTGGTGGAGATAAAGACTTCCCAGCGAGTCCCTGCGCTGTAAAACAGTACATCTCACTCGCAGACTAATTCCCGCTCGACAGCCAGGATGAGAAGCACACAGATTGAGAGGGAGAAAATAAACATTGGGATGCTAACATGGCCATCAGGATAACAACCTCACCCCGCTCCCTGAAGCACACACGGGGCATGTGTGGAGTTGGAGTTTGAGAGAGAGAGAGCGGATAGGCAAAGAAACAGGGAGATCATTCCAAAGATAAACTACAACAACATTACCAACAGAGCCCATTGAGTATGACTGTTGTTTTATTGTTTCATTGATTTTTTTATGCCTTCAGTCGAGGATACATCCATATATAGTTCATATTCTTTCACCCAGTTTAGGTAAATGGTTATTTTACTGAAACAATCAAATCCAGATTAGGTATATTACTAAAATGACAGGTACAGTGCACAACACAGGATTTGAACCTGCAAACCCCTGATTACTATCAGCTTTACCGATATATCGGTATATTTACCCTACACTGCCACCTGTGCACTTTTAGAATACTTTAGCACCGTGCAGGGAATCCAGCTCACACAAACATCAGTCCCTCGGCCTCATTGTACCCTTTGACTGTTTCTTACATCAAAGAACATGTCCGCCTTTTTTTTACAGTTTGAAGCTAATTTTGTCCTACTTTAGGTCAATCGTTTCTCAATTAAAATTTTGTGATGTCAGCTTGCCTTGCTCTTGCTTAGTCAAGTAATTAGGCTGTGGTAGTTCCAGCATGAAGAGCAATGGCCCTATAGTTATCTGTTAACAATTATATTCATAGAAAAAAACAGCAGCAATAGTCACTGGATATATTTGAAAATAAAGCAAGAATAAATGCTTGAATGGGCACCCAAAGCTTTTTAAATTTGGTCCAGTGATTGGTGAGTGTGTAACAGGTTAAACTAAACACTCTACCAGGAGTTCATTTTCAATTGTATTATTGATTCATTTCTAGGAACACCTGAATCTCATTCAAATTGATATATACTTGATAACTGGGAGTTACACTGCTGAGGGTGTTGAGAACAGCCATAGGTTCTTTTTAAAGGCATCTTCAGGGATAATTTCCCATGGAAATTAGGGTCAGTTAGAGGTCTGTTAATTGTTAATAATTATCATTATTCATTTGACGCCCCAACTGTGAATGAAAAAAGTAGGTCCTTGCTGAACATTGAATATCAGTTCTTGTGGAAACATTTATTTAATAATAATACTACTAATACTACTACTACTACTAATAATAACAATAATAATTATAATATATTATAATTTTTAATATTTCTAAACATATTCTGACAGAACAACATGGAATAAATCTAAATCAATTGATATTGTGCAGGAAAAAAGAATGAATTGTTATGAGATTAAACATATCAAGTACTTTAGGAATGGGGAGTACAGAATTTATTGGCTGAAGAGCTGAGCTTTTAGGAGACAAGGATTTAGTGAGTGATGAATTACCATGGCGACTCTGGAATCTTGTCTCAGACCAGAGGGAGGGGCTGAGCGCCCAAGATGCATTGCAACGAGGTGCACATTTTTCACTTTTCTTCAAACTACTGTTACTGGAATCATCCAGTATGAGGCAAATTAAAGTAAGCATCAAGGTTTATAAAGGTTTATGCCTTTTTGTCTTATGGCTACCAGGTATGACCTTGGCAAAACAGTAAAGAAAACTCTTTCAGTATCCTATTACATGCAATGTAATTATTAAATATGAATATTTTAAAGATGTGTTGTTTTAACTTCAATGTCTTTTTATGAAAAAATATTACATATAAAATTCAACTGTAATGGTTTAATAACCCAATGATTATTTACAGTATATGCTAGCCACTGGTTACAATGGTATGTCCTTAAACAACAGGAATACACCCACTCTGTCTTTATAGTGCATTGTAGTGCATTAAAGTCCAGTGCCCAGAAAAGGCAGAGAAATAATAGTAAATGGTAAAGTTTGACACTCACTTACACTTTATTTAAGTCCGCATTCATACAAAGTTCCCTCTTTACACTTTGAGTTAGAAAGTTCAAATAAAGTTTTTAGGCATTTATATTTGAAAGAGTAATAGTGTGCACTTTGTGTGTTTGTGTGTGTGTTTGTTTGTGTGCATGTCTGAGATTTGTGGTGTGTTTTTTGATTTACTGTTACTGTATTCTGTCATTAAAAGTGTTCCTTTCTTATAGTATACTTATACAGTAGGTGCACCAGTGAGCCTATGTGGATACAGTGTGTGTTTATTAGTACATGTATACCTATGTGTACCTAGAATGTATTGCATGTACACATGTACATGTGAGTTTTGTATCTTTGTGTGTTTGTGTGTGTGCATGCGTGTGTGTGTGTGTATGTGTCTCCCTGTGATATTGTGTGTGAGAGCTTTTGTTTGTGTGTGATTCCCTGTGATATTGTGTGAGTGTGTGTGTGTGCATGTGTTTGTGTGTCTGTGTGTCTGTGTGTGTTTCCCTGTGATATTGTGTGAGTGTGTGTGTGTGTGTGTGTGTGTGTTTTTGATTGTGTGTGATTCCCTGTGATAGTGTGTGAGTGTGTATATTCCTGTGTGTGCTACAGATGGCAATGAGTTAGCATGGAGCCACCCCCTTCCCCCCAATAACACAGCCATGCCCTTGCTTATCTGCTCCCTTCCACAGACCGCCAAAAAACCTTGTCTACTTTTAATACCCTCTCAGCCGTATTGTACACACAGGTGAATGCAAGATTGCAAGCTGCTATTTTTACTGCATGCCAGGCTGACTAAAAATACCCTCTCAACTGCACACGCTATCTCTTTTCTCCTTGCACACGGATGCATGCCCAAATCTGTTTGTCCGTGATGCAATATCAAGTCCGTGCCCTGCAATAGCACACATAGGCTATACTCAAGATAAGTCACCGGGCAGGCCTGCCATTTGAGGGTCTCTGTCGGCATGGCGGGTAACACAGCAGTTGCTGGTAGTGACAGCCATCGACGCATGCCTGCCGGCTCCATCTGGTGTCGCAAACAGAATTACAAAGGGAATTTAACTAGTAACTGCACGAAGCAGGAGGCGCTGGGCAGGAGCCAGGCCTTGTGTGTGTGTGCGTGTGTGTGTGTGTGTGTGTGTGTGTGTGCGTGTGTGTGTGTGTCGAAATCTTAGTAAATAGTGAACAATGCACTTAAATAAAAATTTTCCATGTCTCTTTTGTCTTGAAAAAATGTCTAGAAACTATAGTCCCCTCTTGGCAGGTATAGAGTGATAGTCCCCTGTTAGATATATAAACGTGCGTGTGTGTATTTAATCAGATTGCACAGAGTAAATTTGCACAAAGTTTTGCTCCAAAGGTCTGGAGTCAGGAAGGCTGAGGGAGCTGCAGGTCATATGGTGTTCTGAGTTATGTGTGTGTGTGTGTGTGTGTGTGTGTGTGTGTGCGTGCGTGCGTGCCTGCGTGCGTGCGTGTGTGTGTGTGTGTGTGTGTGTGCTCATGAAGAGCGCAGTAGTCATCAGAGCAATAATGATGCCGATGATTACAATGACTACTATTCTGATTGAGATCACTCATGTTATCATAAAACAGTAACAAATTTAATATTATACAAATGTCTAATGTCTAATGTAATGTACATGAAAAACAGAAAATACCAATGTAAAGCAATGTAATGTGGTGTTGGGCCACCGTGCGTGGTCAAAACAGCCTGTATGCACAGTGGCATATGGCTAGTGCCATTCTACTGGTGGCCCAGGGGCCAAATACAGGCCCATTCTTGGCCCTTTGAGAAGAAGGTAAAAAGCACTATTCATGTGCATGTAAAATCGTTTCTATATCAGTCTCCATACATTTAGTGTCAGCATAGCTCCCACTAGTGACTGAATAATACGTAATAGCTGAGCATATTTAAGAAGGAATCTGATTTGTTTTACACACATGTACAATTCAACTAGCTCATTCATTTTGTAAATTGTATATGGAAAATATTTGCCCCATTTTTTAAAAAGAATCTGGCCACGAGGAAGAAATAGCTGAAGAGTCTACCAGCATCTGCAATACTGCAGGACGAATGTGATAATCAGTCAACTAACACATGGAAAACACTATTTTAGGTATTGTTTCAGAACATCAAATAATTGTCATCGGTGGTTCAGATGTGGTTTTAAAAGGTTGTGACACATATAAGTGTTCTGCTCTTCGAACCATTAGGTAACTATTTGTGCTCTGTGTCAGGGGCATTGTAATCTTTAAAGGCCCGATCTCTTTAGGAAAGGTATGTTTTAACATGGGGCCAGCGAAGATGGTTACTCAGTGCCATTAAGTAAAAGGTGACATCGAACTTGCCCTCTAAGCTTACGAGTGCACCAAAACCATGCCAGGAAAATGCACCCCACCAATGGAATGTCACACTGGAATTCATGTTCCCTATTAACTCATGCCATTAGGGAAGCTTCACATTCTCAACAAAGTAATTGCTCCATATATTAAACGTAGACTTTTTTTCCATGCAAAACACAGTCCATTTACTGGACGACAGTTACTCAGACAATAGAATTTATTCCAAAATGCAGGGAGACGAGTCTAAGGAGGGTTTCTGCTTATGTGTAAGCGTAGGCTGTGTGACTGAGAGATGGAAGAGAGAAAAAACTAAACGTGCAGGTACAACCTGCATAAACACGCACATCTGCCAACGCCGCCATGCTGTGAAATTCCCACAATCTCCTCTCTTAATTACTTATTCATTAGCTCCCTGATTAGTACTACTACCATCTCGTGTGACTGCATAACGGTAACCATGGAGACGCCAAAAGATTTCTGACACCAAACCCCGTCCGCCGTCGGTTCTCTCGTCCTGTCCTGTCGAGACTTCTTCGGTCAAGATGTGACAAGGACACGGGGATCGCCATGCAGTGATGGAAACCACACCCCAAGCCACCTGCCATCTTTCCATTTCCTTATAAATGGGCTCTATATAAATGAGCAGGGCTCGGGGTTGCTAGACTGGAACAAGGGAATATACGATGTCTCCTTTGGAAGACCGGGCAGAGAAGGTGCCCTCATGAGAGCTGTTGCTCTGAAGGGATATATTCAGGCATAATGAACCATAAAATATGGTAGAATAAGGTAAAATAATAATAATAATAATAATAATAATAATAATAATAATAATAGGTAGGTGTAACTACATGAACTACATTATACTGATATCGACTAATCATAGCATTTTGATGGTTTATGCAAATCAATGTCTGACAGCACATTTGATCACCGCCCTTTATGAGGTTCATGAAACTTCACTCCGCCTTCATTACTTCACGGGGAATTCTATCAGGAATGGAATGACATCATCAGCAAAGGGGCAACCGTGGGCGAAAGTAGGTACAGCAGGATCTTGATGCCCGTGTGATAACTCAAAATGGAGGAAAAACAGGTGAGGATCTGCAGATCAGTTCACCATTCAAATTCTAACCTTGAATGAGAGCAGCCAAACAACAGTTGTGACCTAATACCCTATTAACCCTTATGTTCTGTTCACTTATTAGCACCTGGGAAACTGTTAGCCCGGGGAAAACATATCCAGGAGATTATTGGGATTTTAAAGCAATACAGAACAAAAAATCACGCAAAAATACTCAAAATTTTCTTTTCATCTTCATCTCAATTCAGTATAAACAATATATGGGTTAATGGCTGACATTTCCCTCTGCTAGATCACATTTAACAATGAAAGTGTCATTCATTTGTGATAAAGATATAATTTATATAATGAAGGCATGGGGGGGTCTAAATCATTTTACCTGTGAAAACCTTTACGTGTGAATTAAAATGAAATAAGGTTTTCATACAGTAGATTATTAATATTTATTGTTTTGAACTGGCACTCAATAATTTTTTTACCTTTATCTTATTATATTCAAAGAAACAATATAGGCAAAAACACATAGAAGAACTACAGATGATGAACCACAAATAGAAACTCAAAAGTGTCTTTTACTAAAGGTTTTAAACTGGTAAATGTTACCCAAACCCAAAACAAGAGTTAAGTGACTTTACAGAAGCTATTTTTCATTTTTGTTCAGTAACTTTGTATTATGTTGTATTTTTTATGGTGAAGTGAAATTAATATTTTTGAAATTCATATGTTCCGCAAATAAAGCAAAGCTAACCATATTTTTGTACAATAGTCCAAGTAACATGGACTAATAACCAATCATGGTTGGGTAGTGGAAAAAGTAAGCTATTTCAGTAGGTTTAAATGTAATGTAACCACCAAAAGTATTAATTAAATACCAGATGTAGCTTTCTAGCTCACTACAAAATGTATTTTGGTTTGAATTTAGTCCTTTTTATGGCGTACCTTATGGTCACACTAGGTATGTGAACCACAAAACAATCAATTAATAGTTTACAATTGTAATGATAAGAAACTAATATATTTTCCTCAGATATTAGACATCTCTATCTGCAATGTTAGTCTATTGCTTATTATTAGTTGGTAAGCAAGCTAGTTTCCCACAGTGAAGATGGTGGCCTTCAAGTTCTTTGAAAATGTTCTATTTGGTGAATTTAACAAGGTGTTATTCATGAAATAATTAATTACTTTTAATTTAAGAGAAGAATATTGCCTGCATTTTTAAGTTTCATTGATGAGGAAATTGGCAAGGACTTATTGAAATCACTCCCAAACAAAAAAGGAGCCAAACAGCAGAACTGAAAGACATGAGGGAACTTAAGGAACAGGTGACCTCATTTGTGGAAAAAATTGCCCATGAATGAATCAATCAATGAATGGAACTGAACCAACTTAAGGAATTGGCCTAGTCCTCCATTAAGAAGAAGTGGGCTGCTCAATCAAGTGTTGTGTTCTTTTAGCTAAAAAAAAGCCAAAGGAATGAGTTATTGCTCATATTTACTAACAAAGAAGGCAATGGTACATTGTGCTGGGTACATTTCACAAATGCATTGCTCCCTTTGATTGTGTAAAATTAATACATTGTTAGAAATGTTTTCAAAACTCACTTGCAACTGGTTGAAATTGCATACTTTTGCCAAAGGAGTTATGTGCGGGTGTCAGCAAGTGCTACTGTAGTGAGGCATGAGCAAATGAAATTAAACAGCTCAGCCACTATAATTTATTTTAAAATACAAATGTGTATAAACAGACCACAGTTGAGTTAACAAAGTGAAAAGTGGGCTGTCTAAATTGTTTTAACATTGGCGCATATCAGCTAGCTTGCACAGAGTTTCCTGCAGTGAGTAGTCACTGGATGAATCAGTTCTGAACAGATGCAGGCTACAAATTATAATCTTTATAGTTAACTAAATCAATGGATTTGAGTTCCAAAAAGGAACTGAAATGCATACTACTAGCTAAAATAACCATACATGAGCACATATACCATATATGTGTAAAATATGCTTTTTCCCTGTGTGTCCTGCAACCTATTTTGTTATTGGTTGAAGAAGAGGAAGAAGAAGAAGAAGAAGAAGAAGAAGAAGAAGAAGAAGAAGAAGAAGAAGATGGCAACAATCGGATCTTCATTTTGCTACAGTAAAAGCCACATAACTATGTCACTATAATGCTATTACCCAGCTTTCTTATTTATGGTTGTATCACTTGGTAGTTTATAAACTATTATTACTGGGGGTAAAAACAAATACATGCTTTTATTGGCCCTGCAAACATGTGCTTGTTTTGCAGAACACGCATAGCACAAACAGGTTGCAAACTTTCAAACTCTGTATGGAAACATATATATTATTTGTATATATATTATATTTCTGTCATGTCATATCCTCCATTTGGTAGCTAGGTGTTTCAGACACGCATTAAAATGTTATTAATTTCACAGGATGGCCATTTCGGTAAAAACAAACACAATTCTCTGACTTTAATATTTGCTGACATTGATGTCAGCATTGTTGGACATATGCGACAAAATGGTCACAAGAAATAGCCTGACATTAGATGCTATAGCTCGACATTAGATGCTATAGCCTGACATTAGATGCTATAATTGTGATCTTGATACACAGACAGAACATGAACTGCATGTTGATAAAAACTTTGACAAAGTGGTTGAATGTCTGTGTCAAAAACAGTCAAACTCCAATGTCCCAATAAGTTGTTGTAAACACACACACACACACACATCTCACAAACACAGTCAAGTGGAACAATAGGTTGTCAGGAAATAGCATCTTGTATTGGCCTATTGCTTGGCTATCATTTCCTGTCTATCCAGTGTTTAGGAACTGTCACAAGTTCACGGGGAAGACAGTCTCACGAAAGAGGAATGACAGCCCCATCTCCCAAATGTGTATCACCGTTAATCTCAATCCAATCTCTCATATTGAGTTTCATCTATCTTTTGTTCTAAAAAAAGATGGCTGGTCTAACCCCCCGGAAAAGAGTCCGAAAACTTTATTTCAAAGAATGTAAACTTTTTTTTTTTCAAGCTCAAGACAACTTTTGTTGTCAATTATTTCTTACGGCAGGAGTTGAAATTACCTTTACCATGGAGAGAATGTAAAGAGATTTTTATGAAAAGAGATTTTACTATAAATACAACTAAATGTCATAAAACTGGAGCGAGCGGGTGTCACTCCTGTGTTATTTGATGAGTGAAGGATGTGTCCATTGTGGAAGATGTAAAGGGAGGCAGATTACATGCACTTGAATGGAAACAGTGAAATCTGACTCAAAATGAAGAGCACCTGCCTCTCTTATATGTAACTGAAATAGTTTCACTTCAGCCTGAAGTACGGCTTCTCAGTGCAAGTTCTAGTCTTATATGCAGCTGAAATAGTTTCACTTCAGCTTGAAGTACGGCTTCTCAGTGCAAGTTCTAGTCTTATATGCAGCTGAAATAGTTTCACTTCAGCTTGAAGTACGGCTTCTCAGTGCAAGTTCTAGTCTTATATGCAGCTGAAATAGTTTCACTTCAGCTTGAAGTACGGCTTCTCAGTGCAAGTTCTAGTCTTATATGTAGCTGAAATAGTTTCACTTCAGCTTGAAGTACGGCTTCTCAGTGCAAGTTCTAGTCTTATATGCAGCTGAAATAGTTTCACTTCAGCTTGAAGTACGGCTTCTCAGTGCAAGTTCTAGTCTTATATGCGGCTGAAATAGTTTCACTTCAGCTTGAAGTACGGCTTCTCAGTGCAAGTTCTAGTCTTATATGCAGCTGAAATAGTTTCACTTCAGCTTGAAGTACGGCTTCTCAGTGCAAGTTCTAGTCTTATATGCAGCTGAAATAGTTTCACTTCAGCTTGAAGTACGGCTTCTCAGTGCAAGTTCTATAGTCTTATATGCAGCTGAAATAGTTTCACTTCAGCTTGAAGTACGGCTTCTCAGTGCAAGTTCTAGTCTTATATGCAGCTGAAATAGTTTCACTTCAGCTTGAAGTACGGCTTCTCAGTGCAAGTTCTATAGTCTTATATGCAGCTGAAATAGTTTCACTTCAGCTTGAAGTACGGCTTCTCAGTGCAAGTTCTAGTCTTATATGCAGCTGAAATAGTTTCACTTCAGCTTGAAGTACGGCTTCTCAGTGCAAGTTCTAGTCTTATATGCAGCTGAAATAGTTTCACTTCAGCTTGAAGTACGGCTTCTCAGTGCAAGTTCTAGTCTTATATGCAGCTGAAATAGTTTCACTTCAGCTTGAAGTATGGCTTCTCAGTGCAAGTTCTAGTCTTATATGTAGCTGAAATAGTTTCACTTCAGCTTGAAGTACGGCTTCTCAGTGCAAGTTCTAGTCTTATATGTAGCTGAAATAGTTTCACTTCAGCTTGAAGTACGGCTTCTCAGTGCAAGTTCTAGTCTTATATGCAGCTGAAATAGTTTCACTTCAGCTTGAAGTACGGCTTCTCAGTGCAAGTTCTAGTCTTATATGCAGCTGAAATAGTGTCACTTCAGCTTGAAGTACGGCTTCTCAGTGCAAGTTCTAGTCTTATATGCAGCTGAAATAGTTTCACCAGCTTGAAGTACGGCTTCTCAGTGCAAGTTCTAGTCTTATATGCAGCTGAAATAGTTTCACTTCAGCTTGAAGTACGGCTTCTCAGTGCAAGTTCTAGTCTTATATGCGGCTGAAATAGTTTCACTTCAGCTTGAAGTACGGCTTCTCAGTGCAAGTTCTAGTCTTATATGCAGCTGAAATAGTTTCACTTCAGCTTGAAGTACGGCTTCTCAGTGCAAGTTCTAGTCTTATATGCAGCTGAAATAGTTTCACTTCAGCTTGAAGTACGGCTTCTCAGTGCAAGTTCTATAGTCTTATATGCAGCTGAAATAGTTTCACTTCAGCTTGAAGTACGGCTTCTCAGTGCAAGTTCTAGTCTTATATGCAGCTGAAATAGTTTCACTTCAGCTTGAAGTACGGCTTCTCAGTGCAAGTTCTATAGTCTTATATGCAGCTGAAATAGTTTCACTTCAGCTTGAAGTACGGCTTCTCAGTGCAAGTTCTAGTCTTATATGCAGCTGAAATAGTTTCACTTCAGCTTGAAGTACGGCTTCTCAGTGCAAGTTCTAGTCTTATATGCAGCGGAAATAGTTTCACTTCAGCTTGATGTACGGCTTCTCAGTGCAAGTTCTAGTTGCCCCCATTATTCGCCGTAGTTATAGTATATAAATTGTATGGTTTTTTGTTTGTATTTTTGGTTTTACATCATGTCTTTATTTATCTGCACTATAATTATAGGTTACCAGTTCAAGAATTACACCTGGAGATTTTATTTAGCATTTATATTTACATATCACATGAAGAGGCAATCGTTATACCATTCTAGTGGTGCCAAAATTAATATAGGACATATTATATATTGGTGTTGACTTGAAAATATTCATAGATTATTAGACATGTATGGAACAAAAGAAGAGTTTCATTGTAGTCATGGCATGTTTTATTAACTAGATAAAAAATGACTTTAAAATTACCCTGACCCTGGACCTACTACTACTACTATGAATAATAATAAAAATAAGAAGAAGAAGAAGAAGAAGAAGAAGAAGAAGAAGAAGAAGAAGAAGAAGAAGAAGAATCATCAATGTGAAAATTAATTAATTAATGCATTATCATTAAAAAAGTAATTCAAACTCTAGGTTTAGCACCACCTTTAATTATAAATACATTATTATTTAAAACACCTTACTTTCTGAGAGAAGAGGAAAGGAATTCAGCTGCACTTTGACATTTGTGCTTTCAGGCAAAGCTTTCTCCTTCAACTCATTTATCCGCCAGATAGGTTGGTGACTGACATGTCATGATAGTGCAAGAGTTCTGGGCAATCCACTTCAGCAAACATTGCCTCTATTGAGACTTGCTGGAAGGGGAGTGAAAAATGCACTGGTCATGAGCTTGCATGAAACCAGCAACAGGGACACATTTACCACGGAACTGTGCATAGATCAAAGGGGGAAGTGTGGAGGATTGGAGTTTGCATGGTGATCGGTACATATTTAGCTATTAAAGTTCAAATATGAATCACAGATTACATATCTATGGCCATGAATAAGTTATGTAAACACAGTCATGGCTAATAGGATGATGAATGCATTGAAGGGATGAATGCACACAAGCACACAATACAATTATACATAGGCACTGGAGTAGCCTTACTGAGAGTCTATACTGAGTATAAGGAAAAAACCTGGTTAATATCTCGCCTTCAGGGTATCTTTCAATTTTATACATATTATAATATCTCGCCTTCAGGGTATCTTTCAATTTTATACATATTATAATATCTCGCCTTCAGGGTATCTTTCAATTTTATACATATTATATATTTATACAGCTAAATATTAACTGAAAACTTGTATGACTAAACATCTTTTTCATGATCACCACTGGTTCCACAAATTCAAAATCACAACTTTCTATTCACAAGCCAAATGCATC
The DNA here is from genome assembly GCA_029718625.1 of Synaphobranchus kaupii. Taxonomy (NCBI): domain Eukaryota; kingdom Metazoa; phylum Chordata; class Actinopteri; order Anguilliformes; family Synaphobranchidae; genus Synaphobranchus; species Synaphobranchus kaupii. The sequence goes on from CM056378.1 coordinate 10,217,280, forward strand.
TACAGCAGTCAAAATAGACAATTTCTGAATCATAGTTTCTTCAAACATCCTACAGGAGGCACTGTGGCTGGGCCTTCACCACTGCACACTGAGTTTAAAGCACAGAAGTGGCTGTGAGTGAATAAATAGCCTGTGTCTTGGCTAATGAGGCGTATCACAGACTGGTATGGCATAAGATGTGCTCCCAGTAGAGAAGGAGGCTACAGTGCAGTGATTAACATCCGGGTCTGTGCTGCTGAAAGCTGGGGGGAAAGCTTCATTTGTCCAAGACACATTTCTCCAGTTTCCCCGGGTCACTGTTGCTTATTCTGCATGCAGTAACAGACAGTGTGGAGAAGGAAGGAGACTCGGGTTCCAAGCCCATGCAAATGCAACCTGCACCAACTTGAATCGGTGACTTTCACAAGCCCCTGTCCCTCTTTACAAGCCCCGCGACTTTCACAAGGTACTGCAAGTCCAAAAGTCCCATGTCTCTGTGCATTAAGAGAATACAAGCTCATAGCACTCAATCCAGGGAGACGCCACTGGCTGTGGTACACAAGTATACCAAATTAGAGCGGTTACACAAGGAAGCGCATCTCCTAGGATACAAACCCACGTGTCCCATTCCTTTGCTCGGGAGGTCAAATCTGGCAGCAACGTTTAAAAACTCACCTAAACTTTATCACACAAACAGCAATAATGCATTATGAAGGAGTACCACTCTGTATTCTGTATCCCTAGACTTTCTGTTTCAGAAAAATAAACTGTCTGGCAAGTTATTCCACCCCCCCCCCCCCCCACTGTGAAAATGTGGGCCACCGGGACAGTGTGAATGTGTGTGCTGCTATGCGTAATACCCATAGTGACGGAAAGCTTCACACCTCCCCCTTTCACACATTTCACAACCTACACACCTCCACCTCTCAATTTGTGTGCGACAGGGGGCGTGTAGGGACAGGTAGGGGGTTGGTTGGTGGGAGTAGAAGTGATGTTACTCATCTGGCTATGAAATTTCCCCTGATCCCGAAAAGTGAGACAGTGACCCTGTTCCTCCCCTCAGCACACCTGCAAGCCAGTGATCACCCACAGAAAGATACGGCTTTCATCTCCTAACTCCCACTGCCTCTATTTTCTGAGAAAATGCCATTGTTTCTTTGCTATACCACCGGCAATGTTCTGTGTTCAGGTTATAGGCCCCAAAGAGATTTTTGAGAAAAAACAAACAAACAAACAAAAAAAACCCAACAACCTAATTTAAATCAATTAACAAGTGTGTATAGATCATGCGGTGAAAGCCCGATGGGATTGTCAGATGGCCTTGACATAGATATTAAATGATTTTCAACTTCAACTGCTTTTAAAATAATGAAGTTATTTCCTTTGTCGCGCTTCATCTTAATTAGAACTAGGAAACCGTGGACAGGAAGCACCGTGGCGCGTGATTGACAGAATAAAATAGACCACGGCACATGATATGTGGAACAAAAAGCTCAATGGCATAATGAAATAAGATGCACAATAGCCTGTTCTACTATAATCTCCAGCCGGAATATTCTGGAAATGGCAGATGTAGGACAATGGATGCCCCCCCCCCCCCCCCCCCCCCCCCACCCCCTTACCTCTTCTGCGGGCGACACCCCACTGGTTTCCTCCGCTTCCCATTTCTTACTTTCTCTATCACAGCAATTAGCTAATTGCCTGCCCTACAGGCACCTGGGGAATTTGTACATTGGAAATGTCCCCTGTCCAATGGGAATGGTGTTTGCAGTAGCAGACCTGAGACTGAAGCTGATGCTGACTGAACAATATCACAGGTGTGTGTGTGTGTGTGCGTATGTGTGTGTGTGTGTGTGTGTGTGTGTGTGTGCGTGTGCGTGTGTGTGTGCTGCATCTTTCACAACAAATGATTTAGCTAATGCACACCTGTTTAGGAATGAGTATGAATATGTGTATGTGTGTGTGTGATGAATGTACGTGTGTATGTTGGTGAGTGACAGTTTGGGGCACGCAGAGAGAGAGGGGAGCAGGGAACCCCAGGGTGGAGTGTCTCCAGACTGCAGATTGTTCACCTGCTGTTTTCTCCCATGATGCTTTGCCCAGAGGGAAATCAGAGGAACTCCAGACACGTCCAGTGTGCCTCATCAAGCTCTGAGTTCTCCACATCCCAGAGTCCTCTCTCTCTCTCTCTCTCCGCTCAGCACCCTATCTCCACCCCTCTTTCCCTCTCTTATTGCACCTGTCTAATTCCCACTATTTTTCTTCCTCCGGTGAAGACGGTACGTAGATGGACAAGAATTAAAGGAACATAAAAAGCTAAAATAGTTTCCCCGTCGTGGATACGTCATGGGAACGAAGCCGTTTCCATAGATACACGCGCGATTGTATTTTCAATCAGCCCATCTTTGAATACATTAACGCAACATGACTGTCACACATGGGCCGTTCTTCCATTGCCCCGTCCTCGAGATAAAACCCAGGCTGTGTTCATGTCAGTCAAAAGTGCCTTAACGTTCCCCCAGGACTCATTGCTGATCTCTCCACAGCCGCCGCTGGGAGAATCGAATCATGTTTAATGGATAACCGCTCTCCGCCGACTCCGCTAGTCACGATTGACAGCTGACACGAAGCGTGATTCAAGCATGACCTACTCCCATGATCATCCCCCAGGTGATTCAGATCATGTCCCCGCCTTCCAGCCATCCCGGTGCAGGAAATGGCGGCTGACAGCCTCCCCTAGACACCAGCTCAATATCACTGCAGGATGATCCCAAAGCCAGTGTTACTGCATAGCATACTGCTACGCCCACCACTGCCCCCACTTATGCCATTACATCAAGTGAATAGTCATACATCTAAGAAGTACCAGAAAGCACATCATATAAAAGTTTCCTTATCCTACATCCTGAAGCGAAATTTAACGCTAGCAGTAATTCAGGACAGTGGAGAATTACGGTTTAAGGGAGACTGTTTTAAGATTAAATCACCTGTGGGTTTTGTTTCATTATGGCCAATAAGATCAGCTGCTGTTATGTTCTCTTTAATACCAGTGTGCTAATGCCACACTTAAGTGCCAATTTCTTCATGTTTGATCCGAGTGGTGCAGAGTCATGCACTTTTTTATTTAACCTGAAACAAACCTACTCAGGCAAATTTATAAATTAAAAACCAAAAATCAAACCATATGAGTGGGCATATCATTACAGCATTTTTATAATAATAATAATTCTTATTATTATTATGCAGGTCGATAGCTGATAACTGCTTGTAAAAAATGCAACCTTAGCCTCAGTAGCATAATTTAGCCAGAATGTATTCATGTCACTTACAGATAAGCGGAAAGCTACAGTATTCGCTATAAAAAGCATTAGAAGCGTAGGGTAGATGGGGGATTCTGCCAGCTCAAAGCCAAGTAAGGAAGGTTTTTGTCGTGTCATAAAATGCACGGCGTCAGCGAGGGAACAGTAAAAAGGGCACACGCCTGCAGGAGCACAGGCAGCTTCTGATTACCCAGTCAACATAAAGCACTTCTGACTGTTAATGACTGCATAACTGTCAGCCTGAGTCTTTTCTGTTTGATGCTGTTTTTTTTGCCCTCGATAATAACAACGATAATGTAATATGTGTTGCGTGATAAGGAGCTTAGATAGCGTAATTGCTTACGCTACTTCCAGGTTCTTGCTTGCGCAACTTCCACTCTGCTGTTTTTATTCAACAAATGAATATTTAATGGGTGGAAAGATGATCTCCCTCTCTCTCCCTCGAGATCCACAAAACAGTCTTATGTAATTCTCGCTCTCCCACCCCCCAGAAAAAGCTCCCCCACCCAGAGGCCTCACAGAAGGTATGCTCTCCACAGTGGCAGAGTGAGTGTGCAGACGTGTTGATGGGGTGCGGTGCGGTGATCCCTCACCCTCATTGGCTGCGATCGCGGGGCCTCCATTAAGCTCCACGTCTCTCCTTCACCTTTCCCATAATGTGTGAGGATCTCCCGTGCTGTGCTGTAGAGGACGTCGGGAGAAATGTTCACTCGGCTGAATGTTCACCCTGACATTTGACCTTGTATCTATCAAGTATCTATGTATCTATCCCAATATTATTTTAATTAAATATATCAAGGGAACAATTCAGGATTTGTGAAGCATGTTGGAAAAGGATTTGGAGTCAGTTTCAAGTGGATGGTCGGGGACCTTGAATAACCAGGACAAGCTATGCTCACTACAAAAGTAGCACAAGGACAGAGAGAGAGAGAGAGAGAGAGAGAGAGAGAGAGATATGGGATGTTAAATCTTACCTAAGGCATCAGTGGCCAGTGACCTGAGGCCCTAGATATCCATGGTCCTGGGGTACGATTTGTTCCAAGGAGTTTTCCATTCTATGTACTATGATTCCTTAGCTAACCTATGACAAGGCAGCCTGGTCTCACTCCCAAGTCGTCACATAGCGACGCTTGGGCAGCTCCTACATCCTTTAGACGCAGAAGGAGGCCTTTTGCGTCATTATTTGACGCACTCGTCGCAAATTTACGAATCCTACTGTGGCGAAGGCTTTGCTCATGATAACCGACTGCGAGCATGCCCACTCAGTCTTCGCCGTGTGCGTGCAGATCTTTCTGAGTTCGTGATTCCCGTACCCCACCCCCAACCCCTAAACATAACCTCACAGGAGTTCATGTAACTCGGGCTCATGCCCGAACTGTTAAGATAGTGGGCGAGCCCGACCACAAGAGTTCACGTAACTCTCTATACCAGATGAAGAAAAAAAAAGCATAAAAAAGCATAATATTGAAGTGCCACAACCAAAGACAAATTATGTGGCCACAACCGTCAATATACGACGCAAAAGGCTGCGTCAATATACGACGCAAAAGGCTACCTTTGGCGTCACATAGCGACGCTTGGGCAGAAGCGTCGCTATGTGATGAGTCCGCGTGAGACCACGTTGGACAAGGGATAGTTGCTCCTGCATACTAAATGTTCTGGGAATGTGAAGCGTGAAATATTTGGTCAGTACATTAAATATCCTAATTGAAACCTAAAAACATATCCAGCACAGTACAATTGTGTATTTGGAGTCAATGTGAACAGTAGCATGGGGTAGGCCAGGACAAGTAATTAGCCACTGGCTGAAATAGACAAAGAAAGCAAAGGAAGTGATTCCTTCTGGTTCCTGTCTTCCAGTCAGTGACAGTGGCAGGTGTAGGATAAAGCTATTGCAGCGATGGCATCCTTTCTAGAATGTACGAGTCATTTTTGGCTGAGAAAATGAGCCATGTGTTGGTGAAGGTCAGTGGTGCCAGGTGGCTGAGCACACTGGCCACAAAAGGCACTTCAAATCACAATCTGTGGTTCGTCACGACACCACGCTAAGATATAAATGTGTCCTGCAGTAAATATTGAATAAAAGAGTGTTTAGGTAACATTTTTACCACATAAAACCATAACTTTGTTCTGGTTTGTTATTGTCTACAAGACCATAATTGTTTAATGGATAGATATTAGACAGGAACCCCTGAGTATTCAAATCTTCAAGCTGCCCGTCTCCTTACTGTGTGACTCGTACCCCCTTTCTTGTTGAGAACCCTTCGCCTCTCCACCATTTCACTTACCTCAAACTGTCACAATCTGCAACAGGGCTAAATACAGTGTATAGCACAATGCCCTACAGTATTAGATATAGGGCACCGCACCATATACTGAATTTAACATTCAAGCAGGCTGCAGCTCTTACAGCAAAAGCACACCGTAAAAGTGATTACATTTAAATTTTGTGGAATATCTATCCATGAAACCCCCGTGGCATATAGAAAAAATATTAACCTTTTAAATGGCTTTGAATGTCCAGCGATTTGGAGTGTGACAGGAATGGGTCTCGTTCGACTAAGCTTTCAGTACAAAGTAGAGGCTCTGTAGGAGTCATGTTTTGGCCTTTAAGGAACACGGCCGTGCACCAGGGTGCGCTCCCACAACAGCAATATCCTGACAAACCGCTTCTGCTCAATACTTACTGAACTGGTAGGCCTCTGACTGCTGTTTGCACATTTCCTGCAAAGGCTATCCCATGCTCTTTTGGTTGCCCCCGATCTTCACAAACATATTCAATATATGAAGAGATTTTTCAATGCGCCATATTACATTGAATAAACCCACCTGTGTGAGAAAAATAATAATAATAAAAAAACACTTGAGGAGATGTTACACTTGAAAAGGGTCTTCCTATTAAATTCCACCCTTATATAAATGACACTTAAGAAATGTAAGTTGCAAAATGAATAGTTCTAGCCCTGTTTGCTGCTTACTCACTAAGAGCTCCAGCCATGTGTATTTTCATAGAATATCACGGCTGAAATTAATTTTCCGCGCTCAGGGGAATATCGCCACACGTCAAAACAATGCCGGATATAGTGGTATTGGATACCCACTCGAAAAAAAAAAAGTGGAACTTTAATATTGGGTGCACTTGATATACAGGTATGTGGCCAGAGAGGTTCCAGCCTACCGCTGAAGTGAAGGCATGCACTGACATCTCAACCATACAATATGACAAACATAAATAAATAAATAAATAAATTAAATATTTGTTTGTTTTTTCCTCATTTTCACTCTGCAGTGCGCTGGCTCAGCTGTACAGTTATTGTACCAGGAGGACAACATTTAATCAGTGCCTGACTGAACAAAGGAGTTGCACTTACACGATGAGACTGGGCGTGCCCGTCTCCCTGACACTAAGCCTCCTCAGGCTGAGATACGACCACAATGGCCATGTGCCAAAAGCATGGTCAGTATTTAATTAACGCTAATCCATTATGAAGGACTACCGCTGTTCACACCGCCATCTCCGCGTACTGTTTAGCTGGGCGTTTGGGACGTGCATAGTAAATCAGCCCAAACGGCTAAACCGTAGCCACAGCATGACAACACAGTTGCAATTCCACAATGTATTTTGAGACAGCTGTCTTTAAAATCAAATCAAATCAATATTTATTTATATAGCGCATTTCACAACCAGTTGACACAGTGCGCTTCACAGAAAAGACCCAGCCCAGCGGCTAGCTAAGCTTTACCTTTGATATCTTTTCCTAAACAATATAATTATTTATAGGTTATTGGCCTATTTTCATTGTCTACCTCCGTGCAATAGTGTTGTATAGTTCGCTTTATCTTTTATTTTATTTTATTTATTTATAAGGACCACCGTGGAAATAAGTCTGTGGACTTTCTGTGTCATCCTTGCACTTATTTTTCTTTCAATGTACTTGTATTTATTTATTTTTTTTAAGTGCAAAATAAAATAATACAAAAAAAAAAAAAATATATGAAACTAAGCCACAGCTGGATTCTCTGACCTTTGCACTTTTGTTGGCCAGTTGGCTGTTAATTGGAGGAGTGCTACCTCACCCTCTCATGACCAATGGGTAATCATGCAACATATTTAGAAGTAATGTGATACTCCCCGGGTGGTTCCTGTGACATACATTATATAATATAGCAGCTGTTTAATACATTTTGAATGGTGTTGAATTTGATGCCATTTAGGAGCCCTGGGACCAATTGTTATTATTTTTTGCTTCCTCTTAATGAGTTAAAATCTAATAATAATCATAATAATAATAATAATTATTATTATTATTATTATTATTATTATTATTATTATTATTATTATTATTATTATTATTATTATTATTATTATTATATAGACATGTACCCTAGGAGAAGCCAAGCATCCACCTGAATCTGCGGTGGGGGGAGCGGGAGGGGTGTAGTGAACAGTGAACCCGCTGTGGGTGGTCTTTTTTATGCTTGGGTTATGTCCATTGGCTGAGGGCTATTTGGAAAAACCCTGGTCGTCTTCCTGCTGGAACTTTAGTACCCACTCAATAAGCAAGATAACACTTTTTAAAGCTTTTTTGTATTTTAGGAGTTTTGTGCTTCCGCGCTATAATGTGGCGTTCATAAACTCCGAGATCGCAGACAGCAGGTTAGCTGGTTTCCCTTTGAATCAGAAAATTACTGCCTTGTGCTGCCAAAGGCAGTATATGCTGTTTTACTGAGGTTTGCCATTTTACTTTACAAGTGTCAATTCTCTGACAAAAATTTGCAGAGGGGTTTGCTCAGCAAAATAATCCATGCGCATAACAGCTGAAAGGAAACATTATTCTTAAGAATTGCACCATTATTATTATTATTATTATTATTATTATTATTATAACAATAATAATAATAATAATAGCCATTGTTCTTGCAGTTATAACAATCCATTTGGAGGGAATTTTCCTTGATGGTATATTTATAAGTGCCATCTATATGCTGGTAGGCCTCAGTGGTGTTAGATTGTCCAGTCAGGCCCCTGTCCAGTCAACATTTTTGAAAGTCTGGTTCCTTTTGAATCAGCGCTCTTGAATATGTTCTGTGTTTGTACATCAGACAGAAAAAAAACAATGCTGTCTAATTCAGAGGTAATGGGTACTGTGTTCAATATATAATTTAATGTGAAATGGATTGGGTGAACAAGTATAAAAACCTTTCCAGAGGGTCCTTATCCAAACAGATACTTTGGAAGATAATGGTTCCAATTATGATTATAGACTCACCCTCTTTACATTGCCTGTTTTGTACTTGTTCAGAGATTTTAGAACTTAATGAAATGTAATGTAAATATTGACATTCACAAGCAATTTCCATTTATTTAGACAATATTTCTGTGTGATGCAATGCCTTTCAGAGGAAATAAATTGTAAAAAAAAAACCTCTATGGACAAAGGCAGAATACAATAAATAGTAATTCATAAACAAAATGAAAACAAAAAAGCTTCTCATCCTCTCAAGCTTCTCAGCTTCTCAAGTTGGTAAAAAAAATATATTTGAACAATCAAATAAACAGACGAAAGGGAAATCATAAACAAGGAAGTGTAGACAAGGCTTTTCACCCTCTTTAAAATACGACTCTCTTAATGTCCGATATGTGTTAACTGACACTAACATTATATTACCCAGCAGCCACCACAGACATGTGAACATCAGGGAAGATGTTGATAAAACCAAAAACAGCAGAGAAGTGTTCTTCTTCTACTGTGCTAGGTGGAATGAGATATAAGTCAAATTCCATGGCCAAAAGCACTTTAAACGAGCACTTTGATCACTGGGCATGACCGGAAATATTCTGGACGACTCGACAATTCGCCACCGAGCAGCAGCTTGCCATGAAGCGAGACGGTCCTTGCGTGTGTGGTCGATGACTGTGATAGGAATGCCCCTTAAGAAGCAGCTTCGCTCTCCAGCTGTGTGTCAGGCCTGACCACAAAATCTGCCGACAACCATACCATAACCCTGACATAATGCACCAGCCATGCGGGGAATGTGTTTTTTTTTTTTACAATAAGGGTTCAGGGTTGGGAGTTTCAAATCTATGAAATGAACACCCCAATGACTGTTGGATGGTTTAAAGTCCCTTAAATAAGAAATGTTTTTGGTGTGGATTTGTATTCCTCTGTCTTGAAGAAATTGGTATTCAGACTGATATTCGACCTTAGTCGAATTAATTACTTTTTTTCAATTGATTCTAGTAGCGTCGCAAAACGATTGAATGAGTAAAGATTGAGGGACTCAATTGTTTATTTAATACACTGATAATAAGAATCAACAGATGTCAATCAGCATTGAACTAACCGTGAGTTACGGGTTAAAAGCCGTTAGAAAAGAGGTTAACCAAGTCCATACAGCAGGGATGTATGGCCACAGTCCAGAGCACTGCTGCTGATAAAGAAACTCTGAGAGAAACAATATGTCTCTAACCAACACCCAATGCAGTAAATAAAGCCCCAAAAAATCGTTTTCTTTTTGATGAATACCTTTGATTGTATGTGTGAGAGAGAGAGAGAGAGTCTGTCCATCAAAAAGTGCCTGCCAGCTTGGTGGATATGGTGTATATGGCAGAGAGTTATGTACACATAACTGTAGTGATATTTTTCTCTCCTCATGACATCACACCGCTGATCATTTGAGAAGTTCTCGCCTCACGAAGCCGGCGAAACACAAAGAGGACCTGGAGCGGTGGTTATGTTTAACCTTGCATTACCCTCCTCTCATCTCCCACCATCTCTCAAGAGCCACATTAAACAAGTGGTTAGTGTGTATCCACGGCGCAGAATAAACACACCGTCAACTGACTCAGTTTGTGGAGAGAGAGTCAGTTTGAGTAAAGAGAGAGGCAGGAATCGGTGTGGGCGAGCAAGCACGATTTCTCTGGTCCAGCAGTCCCGTGAATATGTATGTGTTGATTGCATAAACCTTCGCTGTCCATATTTGCAGTTTACAGATGGAATATGTTAACACACAGAGCTCATTGCTAGTCCCTTGGCGCAGTATCTCTTTCCCTCTGATAGGCTGCCAGTCTAAAAACTCAGATATTTTTCTGCCCCTCCCTACTGGTTATAGTTCTACCTGTGATGTCTTCCGGTGTTGACGAACATGTCATTGCGTAAATCATCCTGAACACGTCTGCTATCCATAGGTGCCGGTGACCAGACCTCCTTCCCTTCTACATAAAGCTGAATAAATTGAAAGACCTCATGTTGAAACCCCCAGCAGGCCACAAAGGTCATAGTCTATCATTTAAAGGATAGCCAGCATTAAACAATCTGAAAATAGCAATGATTACTGCAACGGCAATCATAACGATAGCTCTCCCATTTGAAGAATCCTCCCTAATTCATGGGATGTATGCTACAGTGCCTTCAGAAAGATTTCTCCTCCACTATCACATACCATTTGCTCACATTTTTTTAATTGCTGCTCTTAAAAAGAAAACAATTTAATTCAAGAATAAAGATTCAAGAAAGTGATCATCATTATGTTAATACAATATGAATCTATTATGTTATGTGGCATGAAAAGATTGCATAAAGAGAACTTTTATACCCAGTTTGCATTATGAAAGTGAAGGTTGATGTTGACTTTCTTCTTGGTTTGAAAAATGGGTAACACATTAATTTGCACCTATACATGTGTAGTTAAATTGTAACCAATGTGGCAACAAGAGGTTATTACTGAGTAACTCCAATGTAGGTAACATGGAACAGCAGTGGTATTCTTAATTACACATGTGAAACAAGGCCAGTCCTGTTGCATCTCTCCTGCTAAAATTAAATCATTCCATATCATCAAGACGCATGGTGAAATTAACAGGCAAAGTTTATTTGTTGTGTATCATGAATATATGGCCTATGAGTGTAAATAAAATATTTAAAAATATTTATATGTGTAATTATGAATACCGCCAACTGTTGTTCCATGTTACCTACGTTGGAGTTACTCAGTAATAACCTCTTGTTACCAAATTGGTTATGATTGAACTACACAGGTATAAGTGCAGCTTAATGTAAAGTGTTACTGAAAAATGTTTTTTTAAAAAGCAGTGAAAACAATGTGGTTTGTAATGAGTATATACTGTATGTAAAATAGTTATTATGTTTCCATTATATTTTTCATGTAATAACATGATAGTTTCATTATCTTATATTCATGCAATGATTATCATATTAGAATATATACAATATAAAAAGTATCATGTTTTAAAATGATATTTTCCCGTAATAATGTTATAGTTTCATCTCATACAAACGGAAGTATTATCATGTTATAATGTATAGGGTATAAAAGTGATCATGTCTTAACATTATCTTTTTCACATAATAACATGATAGTTTAATCTTGTATAAATGTATAATTATCACATTATAATGTAGAGGATATAAAAGTTATTAGTTTCACATCATAATTTCATTATCTTGTATTAACATAATGATTATCAGGTTTTAATCTAAATTTTATTTTTTTCCAGTAAGATATTTAGATGTCTAAGATGTGTGAATCATTGCATTAATACAAGATAATGAAATTATCACATTATTACGTGAAAGGATTACATTAAAATGTGAGGAAATTTACACATTATAATTATACTTTATTATGAGATGAAACTATCACATTATAATGTGAAAATAACTTTTATACCCTATACATTATGACACTATAATCACTGATTACTGAAATAATGTGAGAAGTTCAAGGGAAAATAACATTTTCTGAAAGAATTGTACTTCAGCTGTTAAACACGCATAAGCACACAGGCTTGTTGTAATGTCACTAAAATCAGGGAGGTATTTCACAAAGCAGGATTAATGAGTTAGCTGGAGAGTAAAGCCCGGATCCCTCTCAAATCTGGAACATGGACTGAGGTAAAAAGAGCTGTTGTGGGTTTTCCTCAGTACAGTTATCCAGCTAACTCACTAATCCCGCTTTGAGAAATACCCTCCAGGTCAGTGTAACTTCATTATTCTGGTTGTTAATACCAGTGTTCTTAATTTATTTGCAGATCACATGTTGTATTAGAGACTCATTGTGTGTTTATAAATGAAACCATGCACAGTAAAAAGTCCAGTGTTAATTCAACTCTCTCAGGGATTATATGAGTTCACTCTGGCCATAGTGAACACATAGAAACACTGTAAGAGTTGATTTAACACTGAACTTTTTTTACTGTGCAGAGACATATACACTATTTTGTACATTAAATGTACACATGTGGCATTTAAATATGTGGGACACTCAGTTGGATTCCGTTCTATTTGTTGATAACTTTGTGCACAAATCCCTCTGTTTGCATAGAGCAATTGTCTGCAGGAACAATGGTCTACCTATAATGACGTTGTGGGTGTGGGGGCGGAAGCTGACACAGAAGCCAGAGAAAAGGTTTCCCTTTATTTCATTTCATAAAAGCAAGAGGCACCTGCTTCAACCCACACATCTCTGGAAAGATACCTGGAGCACTACAAAACAAGAACAGAGCTATATAAGCTTTCAGCCCATCGTCTTCTGATTGAAGACATGGTCCCATCTCTCTATCTCTCTCTCTCTCTCTCTCTCTCTCTCTCTCTCTGTCACACACACACACACACACACACACACACACGAGCACATGTACATCAGAATCAACTTTGGGAATCTACTTTCAAGGTTTTGGAAATACATTAAGACAAGGTTGGGTTTTTTTATTCTGTGTAACTTATATACACCGTTATTCCTGTTACACCTGCATTACACCATAAACACTCACAGCTTTTTTTATTTTGCTCCGGCTGTTGGCCCCTGTCATCGTCCCTTGCTACTGTCACAAAAATGTACTGGTGACAGCAGAAGACACATGAATAAACAGCAAGAAAGAGAGACAGACAGGGAGCAGAGAGGAAAGGGCAAGGAAAGATGTTATTCAAATTTGGCAGCAAAATATGCTGCTGTCTGCTATAGCCTGAAGGATAATAGCTATTATTATTATTATTATTATTATTATTATTATTATTATTATTATTATTATTATTATTATTATTAGTAGTAGTAGTAGTAGTAGTAGTAGTAGCAGTAGTAATATGGTTATTAGTAGTAATAGTAGTAGTAGTATTGTTATTAATAGTAGTAGTAGTAGCAGTAGTAGTAACAGCAGTAGTAACAGCAGTAGTAGCAGTAGTAGTAACAGCAGTAGTAGTCACAGTAGTAGCAGTAGCAGCAGCAGTAGTAGTAGTAGTAGTAACAGCAGTAGTAGTAGTAGTAGTAACAGCAGTAGTAGTCACAGTAGTAGCATTAGTAGTAGGAGTACTAGTAGTAGTAGTCACAGTAGTAGCAGTAGTAGTAGGAGTACTAGTAGTAGTAACAGCAGTAGTAGTCACAGTAGTAGTAGCAGTAGTAGTAACAGCAGTAGCAGTAGCAGTAGTAGTCACAGTAGTAGTAGCAGTAGTAGTAAGAACAGTAGTAGTCACAGTAGTAGTAGCAGTAGTAGTAACAGCAGTAGCAGTAGCAGTAGTAGTAACAACAGCAGTAGTAGCAGTAGCAGTAGTAGTCACAGTAGTAGTAGCAGTAGTAGTAACAGCAGTAGTAGTCACAGTAGTAGTAGCAGTAGTAGTAACAGCAGTAGTAGTCACAGTAGTAGTAGTAGCAGTAGCAGTAGTAGTAGTAGTAACAGCAGTAGTAGTAGTAGTAGTAGTAACAGCAGTAGTAGTCACAGTAGTAGTAGTAGTAGTAGTAGTAGTAGTAGCAGTAACAGCAGTAGTAGTAGTAGTAGTAGTAGTAGTAGTAGTAGTAGTAGTAGCAGCAGTAGTAGTAGTAGTAGTAGTAGTAGTAACAGCAGTAGTAGCAGTAGTAGTAGTAGTAGCAGTAGCAGTAGTAGTAGTAGTAGTAGTATTACAGGTTAGTAGTAGTAGTAGTAGAATTACAGGTGTCTGTGATTAAAAAAATAAAATAAAATAAAATGAACTGTAGAAGCTTTGGCAATATGTATTTATGTAATGCCAATAAAACATTGAAAACTGAAATTGAAATTGGAGAAGAAGCGAGGTGTAATAACAATGAATAATACTCAACTGCATTTATATAGTATATGTCATGCAGGTCACAGCCATTTACACTGACCTCTCACTGCACATCAGCTAGAGTTGAGAGTGAGTGATTTATTAAACAATTAAACTGGGTGATGATTAGATGGTCAAATTGAGAGAGCCAGATTGGGACTTTAGCCAAGGGGACAAGAGAACTCTCCACTGCTTGCAATAAGTGCAGTAGGACTTTTCATGGCCTTAGCGAGTGAAGATCTTGGTCCAATATCTCAGTAAATAGACAGCTTCTCCTTTCAGCACAGTGTCACTCCATAGAAATGCGCTGTGGCCATTGGCATTGACGTTTGGTCCAATGAGATGACTGCCTCCTGGTTCACCCACCTTCAAACAGCAGCCCTGCTCCCCAGGAGAGAAAAATGCATAATGCATTTCCATGAAAATGTGTCATACTCTTCACGTCAACACTGGGTTGCAAATCTGACTCACTATTAGTATTCATTTGAAATGTTCTTTATTTGCTTTCAATTCATTTAAGCACATTCCCTCCAGCTGCCTAATTTTCTCAATGCGAGACCGAATAACAGAACTGAAATATACAGGGTAATACGAACATCTCCGCTTCCTGTCCTTGGATTTTATGCTGCATTCCTCAGCATTGTGTCACCAAAAATTGCTTGAATAGTTTCATTGGTAAAACAGCTAAATAGTGTCGTATGATAAAAAGTCACCTCCCTTTGGCATCGCTGAAACGCAACATATGGTTCCAGGCTGTGAATTTAGTCAGTGGAACTGCATCTGCCTCCTCTAATCCAGTTTGAAGAGCCAACAGCTTCCTGAAAATGAAGCAGAAGCCAGGGCACTGGCATTAGAGGGTATTTCGTTCCTCATTCACCTCCAATCCCAAACCCTAACCATGACTGTCCTGGCTTAGTATCCCCTTTCTACCAGCTGGACCTCATCAACTATAAAGATAGCTGGAGAGCTGGAGTTCCTCTTACCCAAAATATTTACAACCACATCCACTCCACGGAGGGGAAGACTGAGAGGACCACCTGGACAAAATGGCTTCCTGCCTCTTTAAACGTAAGCTGGAGGGGTAATTATACATTACTGCTGGCTTTCCTAGCCACTTACAGAAGCCATCAATGGATTGTGACATGTTATCTGAAATCAGATCGAGCAGAGGCCTAGCTTTGTCAGTGAGATCGCTGCTATTGTAGTCAGCGTAACGCAAGAAATGCAATGAAATGTCATTAGATCAGTCAAAACCACTTGACTGCTTTTGAGGGGGAAGGTGATCTGATTCTTCCTATTTGCCACATAGGCACAGTTTCTTCTGGCCATTTCCAATTGCTTTTGAGGGCATTTGGACTAGAGTATGCTGCAAGGCGTACTGTGACATTTCTTTGCGTTATATAAATACATTTTTATTTGATTTTAACAGGCGGATTGATGACATCCCAATTGTCCTCTTAGTCTTGCGCAACCGCCAATGAATGGGTCACAAAGCACAAAAATACAGGAGCGATTAATCAATGCCTGATTATTCCGTAAAACTGCTCATGTGATGTACGTCTCTCATTTCTTCCTCCCTTTCCTTAATTATTCTTTCTTTCGGGGTGCTCTTCCATGTACCGCAAAATGAGAGCGGCGAGTGCTACGCTAACGGAGATGATCACGCCAAGGTCACGTCCGGCGAAGTTAACATTAAGCAGCGGGCACATTTAGAAAATAAAGTTGTGAATCTTGTTTATTTATTTATTTCCTGCCTCCTGACCTCTTCGATTTCTGTGCTTGGCCAAAGCACATTCCCTTCTAATTGTCTAAGAACCCAAGTCCAGCAGCGTGCCCTGGTGCTTCATCACTGTCTTACATCCTCCATCCCTGCTCCTCTATCCCTCTTCATCCCTCCATCTCTATTCCTCTATTCCCTTTCTCCTTCAACATTTATTTACCCTTTCTGTTTTACGCACGTCCTCCTCTGCTTCTCTCGTCCTCCGTCTCTTTCGTCTGCATCTTTTCCGGCTCCGTCAAAAATAGAACGTTTTATTTCGGTCCCGCTTTCGGAAGCTCGGCGGTCAGCAGCCACTCGGTTGTGAGGTGTATTTTTTTCTCCCCCCTCTCGTCTCCTTGTGCAACTCAGAGTAATCGTGTAATCAATGTGCAGGAGCAGCAGTGAATATACCCCCCCCCCCCCCAAAAAAAAAGTGTAAACGTACCGTTAGCCAGGACTGGCCTGTGCTGCGGCGTTTGGGTTGGACTCAGTGGCCCGCATGCTGTTCTATCTGCAGACATGGAACATGCTGTAGCGGTTTCTGCACACACACACACACACACACACACACACACACACACACACACACACACACACACACACACACACACACACGCACAAAAACACAAATAAATAAATAAGTAGAAAATCCTGTTTTCTCTGATGAAAACAAACACAGAAAAATGAACGGCTCTCACACCAGGATGATGTAGTGTTCTAATCTCAAGCACTTCTCCAGAACCATTATGCAACCCGTGGTGGGGCGATACAAACAGACAGACGTAATTCAATACGAGGCTTAAGTTGTGTATTATGATTTATTTCCATTGTAACAGATTGACACAATGAGAACAGAGACACAATCTGCTTGCGGTCCCACAGAGCCGAACGCCCAAACCCCCACACCTCTCCACATGCCCCCCCCCAAACCCTGCTTCCAAGCACAGTCAGTCAGCATTAATTCACAGGGCTGCAGAGGATTGCCAGCCCCCACCCAAGCATCTGCACATACACACCCCCTTATTTCATGAAATAAAGGCAACAAACTGGATGTTTGTGTTTGGATTGGCTGGGCGGGGGTGGGGGGTGGTTTGGGGTGGATGAGGGCAATGCTGCGGTTATGCAGCCCCCCCCACCCCTCCCATCCCTCCCATCCTTAAATTGGACGGGGACACCCAGCGATACTCTGTTACCTGGCAACAATGGGTTCCAGGGGGCCCATCACCTGCTGCTTCCAGAATGCGGCATTGTGGGAAGTGAGGCTGCATGTGCGGAGCTTGTTTTAAAGTGGACAGAGCCCTACGCCCTGAAAGAGAGGCACGTTGAGTTCACACACCATGTGTGCCATTGCTGTGGGATACTTTACCAGGGTATCTCACCATACCTTACCACAATCCATCCATATCATGGAACCTGTCGTGCCTGGGTAAGCAGAAGGAAGACTTAGCGTAGGCCCGGTTAAGCCAGCCTTGCTGAACCAGTAAAATAAAGCTGTAATACCTGGAGCCCATAGCAGTATTTGAGGGAGCCCCTGGCCGTCCTGCTTCTGTGCCATAACAGTGATTTCACAAGATTTACGTGAGATCTGCAAAGTTGAGAAAAAGAGCGATGCATTCTTGCATGGCATAATTCACATGGCGGGATACATCACCCTCAGAAGGTGTAAGGTCATTCCTACAAGTCGTGTCTAGATGTGTGTGCAAACATGTGTGTGCCGGACCAACTGCATGTGTGTGCCGGACCAACTGCATGTGTGTGTGTGATGTGTGTGTGTGTGTGTGTGTGTGTGTGTGTGTGTGTGTGTGTGTGTGTGTGTGATGTGTGTGTGTGTGTGTGTGTGATGCGTGTGTGTGTGTGTGTGTGTGTGTGTGTGTGTGTATGAGCGTGTGTGTGTGTGTGTCTGTGTGTATGAGCGTGTGTGTGTGTGTGTGTGTGTGTGCAGGCCTGCATGTGTTTCTCACTCTTGTCACTATCAGTTTTTTTTTTCTTGCGGTGCATGTGTGTTTGTGTGTGTATGTTTGTGTATATATGCATGTTTGTATGTATGTGTGTGTGTATGCGTGTTTGCATGTGTGTTTGCATGTATGCATGTTTGCATGTGTGTGTGTGTGTGTGCATGTGTGTGTGTGTGTGTGTATGCATGTTTGCATGTGTGTGTGTGTGTGTGTGTGTGTGTGTGTATGTGTGCTTATGCTTCAGTGTTTTCTCATTTCTCATTATTCAATTCATTTTGCGGAGATGTGCTGACAGAGGAACCTTTGCAGAGCTCTGTATGATTCAGAGACAGTGATATTTTATGTGCAGTGAAACAAAGAGAGAGAGAGAGAGAGAGAGAGAAGGGGGGGGGGGGGGGGGGGGGGGGGGGGGGGTAGTCATTTAGTGCTCAATGCATTAATTAGCCCAGATATATGAGGAATGAGGAATTCCACTCTGAGGGATAGTGATACTAATCTCGACAGAATGATGCAACAAATTAAAGGGGGGCCCGCTTCTGGATTTCTGCTAACACTGTGCACTTATGCACTGGTCTGGCCAATCTGCCGATCACAAGACAGGAGAGTTTGCTGGGAGTGTTCTGGAATGCAGCCAGGCACCTGTAATTAAACACCTACACTTCTTCAGAATACAATTTAAGTCTCCCTATCTTGCCTTTGAGAAGCTTCTAAAGGGTACTTAATTCATACTTTATTTATTTAACAATTACCCCTTTAAATGAAACCAGATTATTATTCATGTGATTTTACATTATTTTCAGTGAATTGCAGTGCTGTTTCTGTGAATTCACATGTCTGCATTCTTACACTGACCAAACGTATTTGGGGCTTTATTTACAAATACCTTTAGTGTGTGCAAGACCTTTTAGCACACGCAAAACCAATAACATGACCAATGATTGGTCATGGTATTTGTTTTGCACCACTCATTGGTTGTGTTATTAGTTTTGTGTGTGCTAAAAGGTTTTGCACATGCTAAAGGTCTTAGTAAATCAGGCCGTCTATGTATAACCTCCGGAGATGGAAAGAACAATATCTCACTTCCTGCCCCTCTTTTAAGTAGTAGAAGACAACTACAACAGTACTACTACTACTACTACTACTACTACTACTACTACTACTGCTACTGCTACTACTACTACTACTACTACTACTACTGCTACTGCTACTGCTACTGTTACTGCTGCTACTGCTGCTACTACTGCTACTACTACTGCTACTACTACTACTACTACTACTACTGCTACTGCTACTGCTACTGTTACTGCTGCTACTGCTACTACTGCTGCTACTACTGCTACTACTGCTACTGATACTACTACTACTACTACTACTACTACTACTACTACTACTGTTACTACTACTACTACTACTACTACTGCTACTAGTACTACTGCTACTACTACTGCTACTGCTACTGCTACTACTGCTGCTACTACTGCTACTGATACTACTACTACTACTACTACTACTACTACTACTACTGTTACTACTACTACTACTACTACTGCTACTACTACTACTACTACTACTACTACTACTACTACTACTGCTACTGCTACTGCTACTGTTACTGCTGCTACTGCTGCTACTACTGCTACTACTACTGCTACTGCTACTACTACTACTACTACTACTACTACTACTACTGCTACTGCTACTGCTACTGTTACTGCTGCTACTGCTACTACTGCTGCTACTACTGCTACTGATACTACTACTACTACTACTACTACTACTACTACTACTACTGTTACTACTACTACTACTACTACTGCTACTAGTACTACTGCTACTACTACTGCTACTACTGCTACTGCTACTGCTGCTATGCTACTACTGCTGCTGCTGCTACTGCTACTACTGCTACTGCTGCTGCTACTGCTACTACTGCTACTACTACTACTACTAATAATAATAATAATAATAATAATAATAATTATTATTATTATTATTGACAGGATTTAAGGGTGACTCTTTCGTTAGCTTCTTGTGGTTTTGGGGTGAAAATCATTGTGTAATGTCCGTTCTGCTCTCTATGTTCATTTCATTAGCCAGTCATTTCACATGTTGGTTCACACGCATTTTCACGCGCGCTGCAGTAAAATAAAGAAACACTGAGCATGGTACCTTGCAGTATTTTGCAGCCTTTTTTAATTTATACAGGTTTTAATGCTTTTGTCTACTATTCAGTTTTAAAGTGCATTCAGTTTCACGCGACATAATTTTGTGACATGTGACATTAACTCCATCTTTTATTGAGGATTGTACACATTTGTGTGTGCGTGCAAGCTGTTATTTTAATCAAAATTACATTTTGAATGAAATCCGTTCATAGGCATGGATGTCATTCACTAAGGACTTTGCCTTGATTTACTGCACCTTTCAAATTAATTTTTGATAGAATGCAACTTGGGACACAAAGTGGCCTTTGAAAGGCATTGTGGGAAAACTGGTGCATGGTTAGCAGTCTGTCAAGATGGCAGCGTGAATCATTAAGAATAAAAAAAACAACAAACATGTTTAAAAGGTCTGAAAAACACAATACAGGGGAAATACAAATTTGACAGGTTTGTAAAAATGTTCAGAATAGAAATATGTTATTATCTGTACTATTATAAGCATGTGAGGGTTAAACAGCTGCATATTCCTGCAGAATTCACCTCCTGTGTCACACGGGGACCTCATTCAGGAACCAAATGACCTGGGCAGTGTGTGAGGGGGACAGAATAATGTGAAACCCTGCATGCAAAATTCTTCGACCTTGATTTGGCCAGCATGCCTGCATTAGGCTAATTTATCGAATCCCCCTGATCTTAGTCAGGCTTTGAAATAGTTACCATGGGAACTCATTGCCTCAGAGAGGCAGAGGTTTCCTGTCTGCGTTCCTAGAGCCTGATCAAAAATGAAGCCCTGTGAGATCTGATGGTCGGGGTGACAGGCCTGACCAAACACAGACACGGCTACTCACCCCAGTGTTTGTTCAACACAGACACACTCAGCTACTTACCTCGGGCTGCACTGACCACAGACACTAGTCACTGCAGACTTTATTGAACGCAGAAAAGGCTAAGGCTATGTACCCCAAACTTTAATAAAGGCAGGCATGCAAAGCTACTCACCCCAGACTTGAGTGAATTCAGAAATACAAGGCTTGCCAGGAGCTTTACCACCCTGTGGCTTTCTTCTGTCTAGCTGCTAACGCTACAGAGGGCTGAGCTTGGTAAGTAGGTAGGAGGAACTCCGAGGAAGACTAAGTTGCTGCTGGAGACGGCCATTTTCTCTCCACTGGACAAAAAAAAGAGAGAAATCAAATGCCCCAGCACAGTGATGGGGACACTGTGCTATAGAAGGGTTTGTACTGCAGATGAGCTGAGGGATGTAGTCCTAATTCACTCTCGTCACTACAGATCCCAGAGTACTTCCAGAAAGAGTTAAGCCCAGTGTCTCCAGTGTCCCGAAACCAGGTGAGATAATGGTTAAATGCTTGGCACCAGGCTAAATTAAACTAACTAATAAACCTATTAAACTCAGCCCATTCATTATTGAATAAAAACTTGAAAGGCTACTGTTTGAAGATTCTTCACTTAACACCTAATTATTATTATTATTATTATTATTATTATTATTATTATTATTATTATTATTATTATTATTAATAATAATAATAATAATAATAATAATAATAATAATAGCAAAAACAACTCACACTTCCCATTAACAGAAACATGTTGTGACGTTCCGTTCCCTTCCAGTCCGTTTTCCCGGTTTTGTCATGTCCCTCCGTGTCTTGTTGGATTCCCTTGTCCGTGTTTTCCCCTCTGCTTTAGGCTGGGCGTTTCCCCTCTGTTTGGCTCTTTGTTTCCCAGTTTAGTTTCCGCCTATCACCTTCCCCTCTCGTTTCTTGCATTCCTCACCTGTCCAATTAACAAGCACTCCCGGTTACTTTCCGCACCTGTGCCTTGTTGATTCCAATCTCACTCCCTTATTTAACCCACCTGCTGTCTCCCCTGCTTTGTCGGTTCATTATATGTGTAACCCTTCAGACCCTGTTTACTGTTCGCTAACTATCCTCACTCGGTGTTTATGCTATTCGCTCCTGGTCTGTTAAAGTGCTATTCGCTTGGTTGTGGGATATTATCCCCTTACAGTGTTTAGTTCTGGCGAACTACGGATTGGTAGTTTACCTCCCCTGTCATTTCAGTATTGCATGCAGCTAACCTGTCTTCCTTCAACCTCCAGTTTACCCGGCTTCCAGTCCTCCGTTGCAGTATTCGTTTTCCCCGTGTTTGTTTGTGTGTGTTGCGGTACCTCCACCTCCAGCTCGTGTAGGATCCGTGGTGGCGTTATAACCTGGCTACCCTCCAGTTGTTCCTGTCCGGCCCAAGCAGCCACCAAGTTCTTCGGCTACGGTTCCGGGAGCTCTGGAGACCAGTCAGCTCCAACCGGACCTACCGCAGCTACGCCACACTACCCAGCTCTGCCGTGCTTCACCAGCTACCTACCTGTCAAACCCTGTACCCCGTCGTCCCGGTCCAGTTCCAGTCCAGCCGTAGTGAGTCGCCCACCTACCTCTTCAAGTCCAGTTCCAGTCCTGTCCAGGTGTGCGTCGTACACCTTCCTGTACAGTCCAGTTCCGGTTTGGAACAATCCGTTCCTGACCCTCAAGTCCAGCTCCGGCTTGGAGCAGCCCGTTCCGGGCTTCCTGTCCTTACCAAGTGTGATAATTGTGCTTGCTTTCCTGTACAGTTTTGGGACTACCCCAAAACTGAACTTTAATAAATATTCCTTTTCTTTGATTCTGCCTCAGTCGTGCATTTAGGTCCAAACCTTCCCTGGGATCGTAACACATGTCTCTCTTTCAATTGTGTGCTGCATCCATTGCAAGAACAACACACAGAAACAACACTACTGTCTCATGTTCAATAAAACAAATGTTTTAATGCATTTCTGAGAAATTGACAGATGCAGTCATACATTAAAAATGCCCAAAAGCAGGTCTGCACACCCACAGACCGCAGCTCCCTTTAAAATGTCGTTCTTTTCGACATGGTGGCAAAACACTAATTAATTGTGGGGATGCTAAAACGCTCTCTGTCAGAAGGATTACGCTGTGGACCTCACAAGATATGCTCTAGTTACACCATAAGGCTGGGACATTTACATCATGAGCTTTTCTCAGCTCATTTTCTCATTCTGTTATAGCTGCTGGGAGGCTGAAGTAGCATAACATTGTTATAACCTTGTGGTTATAACACATTGTATCGCTACAAGTACAGCCAACCTGCTCACCCGAGCATTTTTATATTTTTTTGCTTGATCTAAAAATGCCTGCACATTTTCCTCTTTGATTCTAATTAAAATTATCATGTCTCATATACTCTCAGAAATAAAGGGACAGCGAAGGTACTCCTAGTGGTTTGAGACGTATCCGTCTCAATTACAGTATTCATGTTCATCTGAAATTATAAACTACAGTTTTAAGAAAACCCCGAAAAGTTTGACGCAGTATTTTTTTAAAGGGTAGCCTCTTGCGAAAACCTCAGCTTCTCCAGTTACACTGCCGTGTAATAAATTAGGAGGGTGCTATTAGTAGCCCACAGCACTTACGACCCTCCTCTGGCTACAGCCACAGACTGTAAAATGCATCAAATGCACCGTTTATACACGCTAAGAAAATCATGTTCACGTATATAAACAATAATATTTTTTTAAAACGTTGTACAAATGAGTATTCGCCGTTTTCCCTTGCTTACTGTACTATATACAGTACCTGATGCACTTTCGGTTTAGAAGACACCTCATTTTTTGCTCCAAAATCTCTCGTATAAATATGTTTAAGAAACCAAGTACTTACCGGTATATTCAGCTACAGCTGTTTTCTCATGAACCCTGAAGAGTTTATCTTGTTATATTTCGCCAGTCCCGTACAGTCGACATTTCCGCAGTGACCACCCCTCGCACTGAGGGCTGAAATACACACGCGCTTTCGTACGTTCTTTTTTAAACGTATTTAAATACATTAGGCGACGTATGTTATGGTTATTATATATATACTGTATGTGACTATTCTGAAATAAATGTATTCTGTAGCAAATTTCTGAATGATACAGCTTCTTCTTCAGTTCGAACTTAAAACCATGGATGTGCAGGGAATATTTTTTTAGATATCGACATTTAAATAAAACTAGTAGAAACCAGGAGGAAATTGCCTCAAAAGGGCTAAAGTAAATAGAGTTAAGAAACAAATTGTAATGTTCCGCTCCCTTCCTGTCCGTTTTCCGTGTTTTCCTGTTTTCCCTCCGTGTCATGTTGGATCCCTTTGTCCGTGTTTTCCCCGCTGCCGCGGACTAGGCGTGTCCTTCCCTGTCTTGTTCGTCTGGTTGTTTTGTCTTACTTCCGCCTTTCACTCCCTCCCCCTCGTTGCATGCATTTCCTCACCTGGTGTCTTGTAATCACTCCCGGTTTATGTTCACACCTGTATCGTATTTTGTCTCGTTAGTTAGCTCTATATAGTCTTTCGGCTGGCTGCCAGTCGGCGCCAGTTCGTTAACTATCATCACTTGGTGTAGTGCTTGACTCGTTATCTGGTCTCCCTGCTTAAACTATTCGCGTAGTTGTGGAATGTGTTTCCCGTGCAGCGTATAGTTCCTCGCAAAGCTACGGATTGGTAGTTTACCTCCCGCACAATTTCCTGTCATAATTGTGTAGCTAACTTGTTTCCCTTCTCCTCCATCTAACCCTGCACCCGATCTCCCGTGGCAGTGTTCGTGTTCCCCGTGTTTGTTGTGTGTGTTGCGGTACCTCCACCTCCAGCGCGTGTAGGCTCCGGGGTGATTCGCTACCTGGCTACCCTCCAGTTGTTCCTGTCCGACCGAAGAGACCACCCAGTTCTTCGGCGCCGGCTCCTGGAGCTCTGGAGACAGTCAGCTACCTCCGGACCTACCGCAGCTACGCCACACCACTCTGTCCTGCCGTGCTACCGCAAAGCCTCCCGACTTCCAAACCCATCACCTCCGTGAGAACCTCCCGGTCATTTCCGTGCCTACCCTTGCACTAACCCTCCTCTGTTGTTTTGTTTTTCTATACCGGTGCAGTCAGCCCGGTCCAGTCCTGCCCTGCCGTAGTGGGTCGCTCCCCTGCCAGTTCCAGTCCAGTCCTGGCGTGAGTTATACAAGCGACTCGCTCAAAGTCCAGTTCCGGTTTGGGACATTCCGTTCCAGTACCCGATTCCCGTGTGGACCTCCCGGTCCAGTTCCAGTCCAGTCCAGTTCCGGTTTGGGACATTCCGTTCCAGTACCTGATTCCCGTGTGGACCTCCCGGTCCAGTTCAGTCCAGTCCAGTTCCGGTTTGGGACATTCCGTTCCAGTACCTGATTCCCGTGTGGACCACCCGGTCCAGTTCCAGTCCAGTCCAGTTCCGGTTTGGAACAGCCCGTTCCAGAACCTCCAGTCCAGCTCCGGCTTGGAGCAGCCCGCCCCGGGCTTCCAGGCGCAAGACCTTGTATTACTGTGTGTGTTGCCTTTCCTGTACAGTGTTGGGACTACCCCAACACTTAATTTATTAAATACACCCCTTTTGTGAAATCTGTCTCCTGGTCGTTGCACTTGGGTTCGTCCCGTAAACAGATACGTAACACAAATTTCACAAATGTACCCTGAAAGTACAATAATGTTCTATTTTGGTACGAATAACCATTTCCAGCAAAAAAAGGTACTAATTAATTATGTAATCCTGGCTTGGGGTACAATTTCATGTACCTATAGGATACCACTCCAGTGACAAGCATTTGTATCTTTTTAGGTACTTTTCTTACCTTTTTTTCTGAGAGTGTACTATTAGTGCACTACCCACTTTCAAAAGAGCAAAACAGGCTTAGCGACTGAGATTGCATGGGGAAAACACTGTGATATAGAAATGGAAGCCATTATGTGACAGCTAGGGAAATTCTGGAACAGCCATGTTAGCTACATTCCCCAAACAATCAAACAGAGAAAAGGTTTTAAAGGCTAACATACATGCAATGTTAACTGACTGGGGATTTAAACCACAGGAGGTTATGCCGACACCCTGGAGCCCTGCTTTTTATAAAATTCAGGTTTCAGTCACTTAATTGCTTGTGACATTTTGTGACTTGGCAATGCCCCTTTTTAAAAAGGGCTCAACAGGATACCATCACTCATTCATCAGTGCCAGCCCACAAGACATCATAATTACTCTTTTTTTTTTATTATTTTCCCTCTGTTATGTTATGAATGCATTCCAGAGACGTTCACTTTGGTTATTATTGGCGTCTCTCCGCCTATTTATTCATGATTCCGTCCCTCATCTAATATCAGACAGGGGGCATCAAAATGAGCAAGTGACAGTCAGACAGGTGACAGAAATTGTTTCCGAGACTGTAGCCTTTCTAAAACAGATACCATTTATTACCCACAAAGAAACGCATAACTTATGAAAACAAAGGAAAACAGAACCAGTTTGAAATATTCAAATGAATATTCAAGCATATGTTCACCCCAGTTAACCTACCAACATCAGTGAAAGTGCTAATCTTAAGAAGATATTAATTTGTTTGAATATGAATCAATGGTGCATATATTCGATACCATATGTATGCACATTAATAGACCTTGCATGAAAAGGCATTGGAACTCTATGGATGTTGTTCATCTTCTCAGCGATGAATCATGTCATCCTAGAATAAATGTACTCCTGCACACCTCTCCTAGCCTGAATGTGTGGGTGACAGTGGAATCCCACAGTGGAGACCTTGCAAAGTCCACCACTCACACGTCTCCATCGTGCCTCAGAGGTAACACATTAAAAAATAAATAATGTGATGGTGTGTGTGTGTGTGTGTGTGCGTGTGTGTGTGCATGTGTGTGTGTGTGTGTGTGTGTGTGTTAGACAAGATATGCCTGTTAGGATCAGGGCTGTAGTCAATACTCAGTAGTCACATCTGATTCCAGGCCAAGTCAGAGTCAAGATCAAGACCAAGAGGGCTCAAGATGATTTGTGACTGATACCAGAGCAATTTGATTCCGATTTGAGACCGAGACCGGAACATTGTCTTGCTGTGAAATGCTGTCATTGATTCCACCAATTAAAATGGCAGCATTTCTATATGCGTGAAAATGCTGTTTTCTGAACCATACCCATAGCACGTTGTGTCTTGGTAATCAAACACATTTCAACTGTCTCACTTTACTTCCAGTTGGAATATAAACCGATCAGCCACAACATTAAAACCACTGACAGGTGAAGTGAATAACATTGATTATCTCGTTATTTTGGTTCTGTACTCTAGCACTTTGAGTTTGAAAGGATACAATGACAATTAGGTTGAAGTGCAGACTATCAGCTTTAATTTGAGGGTCCAATATTTGTTGATGCCCAAAAATGGGAGGGACTATCAGTGTCAGTGGTTTTAATGTTGTGGCTGATCGGTGTAAAGTGAAAAGTGTAGATTTAAAATATCAAATATCATGTATTCAAAATGAATTATCTAACAACTGCACAATAACTAAGAAGCTGCAAACAAGCATGTAGACACTTGGAAGTTCAATAATCTGATGTGACTAAGAGTCTGAAAGTACGATGACAGTACTTTCTGAAATCAAAATTCAAAATTATTGGCTTTGAAAAATATTTATAGATGTGCAGGATAGTCAGCTGGCTAAGCCTTGGCTTTGGCTTGATAGCCAAACTGCATTATTGCTGAATTAGCAGGCTCACACTTAATCACGTCTCGGCACTTAATAGCTTAGTAGCCATTGCAAGCCATTTCCCCCCTACCTCCCTTTCTTTTCCTGATTCAACCCAAATAAGAAGCAAACCAGTCACAGGCTTTCTACCAATCACCAATTACTTTTCAAACGGACACTTTATTATTTAAAGTGTTAACTGATGGTGTGTTGCCTAAGCTAGAGGCTACATCAAGTTATTGTTCTAATAGTAATGCTAGCGAGGTAGACTAAAGTAGACTAAAACTAAATTATTCAAAAGGAAGCTAACTTTTATTACAGTCAGGTCTTGAATAATATGTATTCAAAACAATAATATGTATCATAAAAATGAATCGGTAAAACACTTTAAAATACATGGTCACCATATTTGTAGTTTCTTTGGAAGACCTACGCATGAAACATGTTAGAACACACGGTTGCCACGGTTGCCACATTCCAAGAACAAAAAAAGTCCCAAGGGTAACCGACACCAAGAAAAACTGTGTTTTTGAGACTGGTCTAGAGTACTGCAGCCCTGGATATAGGATGCAATGTTTATCTCAAATTATAAAAAGATGTGCTGCACATCATGCATTTAAATGTCACTGCTGTGACAATAATATTTACGTGTATTACAATTAATATCTTGAATTCAAAGTAAACAGAGATGAATTTGCCGGCAGGCAAATAGTTTTTTCCTTAATTGTGATATTTGTTATCTTGTCTGTCCACAGTCCAATGTTATATGTTTTTTTTTTTTACCAATGCATCTTTCTTTGTAAAAGTATTGGGCATATTTCTATTACCGGTCAAATATAAATTAAAAATTTATCTACCATATATGTTTTAGACCTCACAGCACTGTTTAAACACAAAGTTAACTAGAATGTTCCAAAAAGAAAAATAAATCGAAAAAATTGAAACCCATTTCCTCACACATTATTTTAAAGATACACACAACACATTTCATGAGGACCGAACATTACTTTCACTGTTGTTGCAACCGTTTGTCGCTTGTTGATACATTTTATTGTTTTAGTGGTACTAATTCTTCATTAAAATTTGATTTGTTCATTCCAGCACAACTCAAGCTGGGGCTAAGAAAATAAACACTATTTTCTGGTTATCTCTTGCTAGACAACTCCAGGCACACTAATGAAAAAAAAACAGTAAGACACTTAAGGTAATGTCAGGATGCTGCATTAACAACACTATTTATTAAATGATCTAACAAAGTAGCATGAACTAGTGTGGCATTAACTAGCATTGCTTAACGTGAATGCATAAACAGCTTGCTAACCAAGTTAACGAAATAAAAATTAAATAAAAATTAAATTAGTTGAGTGCACATCGCATGGTACCCATACAGAAGCCAGGATTTTGTAGGCCCTGTTTCATGTACATCACTTAATAATTAATGTGGTGAGGAAGATGAAGTGAGGAAGACCGGGGGACCGAGGGGAGGAGGTGAGACCAGAAACCCCAGCCTTCTCCCCCCCCCCCCCCCCCCCCCCCGCCTCCATCACAGAGTGAACCAATAGATTTGTGGGACTTGTAGTACACTGTGTGACCCTCTCCATTGACAGCCATATGGATGAGGGAAGTGCTTATGAAAAAGGAATGCTTGCAATCCTGAATATACCTACCAATGTAATATGTAAGTTATTTTTACAGGACTTGAACCCCAGCAGCTCCCTGGAGTGGGCCAATTCAGCTGGTGGTGCTACTGGAGGGATGACATTTGGAAGCGCTATAAAAACATTTATTAGTGATTATGTAAATATTACCATTGTGAAACCCTCTTGCGAATGATATCAAATTTATCTGCGAAAAACCTTAATAGTGTTCCCCCCTTTGCACAGCCAGGAAATCTGATGAACACACTGAAATGCCGTTCGAATGCAAGGTACTCCTTCCTGATTGCTCGGCATACTGTGGCTTTGCTGAGATTTTAATTTCTGTGGCTTTCATGACGTTTCTCATAATATCTCATAATATCTCTTTTTTCTCTGCCGTGTTTTAATTCCCGCATTTTTACAACTGTATTTACTGTATCATGTTGTATCCAGTTTTGTTAGCTCCTATTTAGTTTGTTTTTATTCTCGTCCTCGAATGTGAAACACTTTGCATAGCATTTCATGTATGAAAGGTGTTATACAAATTTATTATTATCATATTTTCAGCATCGTCAACAGCATATAAAAATATTCCGGTGTGAGAAAGTGGAGCGAATACAGAGTGTCTGTCTCACTGTTAGGGCTCTTCCTGACTCCGAGTCGGCAATGTGCACTCTTACTAATTGCTGGAGGTAAATAATTCCCGCACGACTAAATCAGTAGTGCTCATAGAGATAATCGAGTGCCTTAAAGGATCTCGTCAGTCTTTAAAAACATAAACTCTAAATGCTCGTCTCACAATGATGGCAGGGCCCAGCACTGCTGGTGATCGAAATGTGCAACAGTCGTGTTGAATCATGGCAATTAGTAATTTTGTGCGACTTGCAATCCTTTTGTGAATTTGACAGTGAGCCAACGTGAGTTAATTACTTCAACCACAAAAATCATTAAATGAAATGAATATAAATTGATGAACACTCATTTTATTTGTCAGAGTGAAGGTTCTTCTCCCGAGATTTCTTTCAACTTTCTCTCCATTGTTTTAATGTTTTTCTTCCCCCTTCCCTCACTTTCTATTTTTTGTGGGTTCCAGTCCAGTCCAAAATGTTTCCTCTTTTCTTTTAAAGCATGACAGTGTGTCTCTTGAAAAAAAAAAGTTCTATCCAAATAAAATGAAATTGAATTCTGTTTGCTTTGATATTATCGACGTTTTCGTAATGGCAACAATGGATGATTGAACATACGGTACTTTCTAAGGATGGATTGTTTGAGGCACGGATCCAGTTGAAGTTTATCCGTACCTTCTGAGTTTATCATTCGCCTCTTATTTTCACTAACATTGTTCTGCCTTTTAATACAGGCAGTAGTTCTGCCTTTTAATACAGACTTACAATTATGATAATGTCCCAAACTCAAACTGGCTGCCACAATTTAACAAGAGATTCTTATCCAGTCCTGGAATTATTTGGTGTCTACAGCATTGAAAGCACATGGAAGGTTAAATAGCATGCCACAGTTCAATCTTTAACCAGGCATGATTTAACACTGTTAAACAGTGAAAACCATGAAGAACATTTGGCCTCCCATGGTTCATATTATCAGGGGAGCTGCATTGTCATTGTATTAATATACGCATAAACAAACAGTATTGACACGTGAAATGTAACTAAAGTAAACCAGTGATCTCATCAGGTTAATGTTAAATCAGTTATTTGTTTATCATAGCTTATTTGCAACGAGTTAGCTACAAGTTACTGAGCAAATATTTAATAAGACTGCCTGGCATTGCATAATTTGGTCCTTATCTTAGCTTACTTCCTAAGCCAGTCTTACTCACTGCAAACCATGTGTAATGACCCTCAGTCTTCTTCAAGGCTTCTCACCATGAGAGAACCTACTGGTGGATCAGAGGGGATGTAGCTTAAAATAATTTGCTGCAGAATCACCCAAACAAAATTGCTGTACCAGTAGGCCAATATGCTTCAAAGATAAAACTGAGCTTGTACATTTCTAGTGTAGGTGGTACACCAATCGGATGCTGCTAGAGTATCCTTCTGTACTGTGAGAGTGTAGTGTGTTTGTGAATGCACATTAGCGTCTGATAGAGTGTCTTTCTGTACTGTGAGAGTGTAGTGTGTTTGTGAATGCACATTAGCGTCTGATAGAGTGTCTTTCTGTACTGTGAGAGTGTAGTGTGTTTGTGAATGCACATTAGCGTCTGATAGAGTGTCTTTCTGTACTGTGAGAGTGTAGTGTGTTTGTGAATGCACATTAGCGTCTGATAGAGTGTCTTTCTGTACTGTGAGAGTGTAGTGTGTTTGTGAATGCACATTAGCGTCTGATAGAGTGTCTTTCTGTACTGTGAGAGTGTAGTGTGTTTGTGAATGCACATTAGCGTCTGATAGAGTGTCTTTCTGTACTGTGAGAGTGTAGTGTGTTTGTGAATGCACATTAGCGTCTGATAGAGTGTCTTTCTGTACTGTGAGAGTGTAGTGTGTTTGTGAATGCACATTAGCGTCTGATAGAGTGTCTTTCTGTACTGTGAGAGTGTAGTGTGTTTGTGAATGCACATTAGCGTCTGATAGAGTGTCTTTCTGTACTGTGAGAGTGTAGTGTGTTTGTGAATGCACATTAGCGTCTGATAGAGTGTCTTTCTGTACTGTGAGAGTGTAGTGTGTTTGTGAATGCACATTAGCGTCTGATAGAGTGTCTTTCTGTACTGTGAGAGTGTAGTGTGTTTGTGAATGCACATTAGCGTCTGATAGAGTGTCTTTCTGTACTGTGAGAGTGTAGTGTGTTTGTGAATGCACATTAGCGTCTGATAGAGTGTCTTTCTGTACTGTGAGAGTGTAGTGTGTTTGTGAATGCACATTAGCGTCTGATAGAGTGTCTTGCTGTACTGTGAGAGCGTAGTGTGTGTGAGTTGTGGTGCAATCTGTGTTGTGATGAACCGTTGAGTCTCAGCGCAGTGATGTTCTGTATCTACTCCTGCCTCAGTCCGTGTGCTGTGATGCACTGTGCTGTTCATACTGTGACATGTTGCGTTTAGTTATGTGTCTCCGTATTTGTGATGCGGTGCATTGCATGTTGATGTGTCTCAGCGTGTGCCGCGTTGCATTATATTCAGTCCTTGCACTGTGATGCACTTTGTCTGTGGTCTGCTACAATCTCCAAAGCTTGCAATCACCTGGCAGCATCCACTGTCAACTTCTCTACACACCCTGCTAGCCTGTCTCTTGCTTAACTAGCTTTAACACAGTTCAGGCTCTCTAGCTTGGCATGACACATTTTAAAATACATATTGCCAAAGCGTAATAAGCAATCATAATGATGACAAACAACAATAAAAGTAAGAACAACATCAAAAATATATTAATATATTAAAATATAATGTAGACATAAAATGTATACTACTACTATTAGTATTAACAATGCAGTAATATTACTCATAATAATTATAATAATGTAAATAAATAATACAAACTCTCTTTCTCTTTATATCTCTCTCTATCTCTCCCTGTTAGCTATACTGTTCTATTCCTTTCAAGAACAGGTAATTGCAATGATGGCATTATAAATAACTGCATTCCCTTGCTAGCTAACAGCTGGTGCTAGCTAGCTTGGTATTTCTTACTTTAGTCTGTGCCATTTAAAGTAAGCTTACCTATTTTAGTTTAGGTTTAAAATAGATTTTACTGTTAATTCCAGTGTTTCCTATTTTTGCAGATATGGTTTTTGCCCAGTAGACTGACTGTAGAGTATTCTTGGATTCAAACACCAAGTTCCATTCTCGGACACATTTAGTACACCAACACAGTGATGAAGGCTACTTTTACAGTTGTACACTTTTTGTTGCTAACAAGTATTATTTGAATTGAGTTGAAACCTAAACAAAAAGATAGAAAGAAAAACATTGTAGCTAATCAAATTTTGGGCATCTACAGCACCATCAAGCCAGATACCTAATACTAAACTGAACATAAGGGTCAATGAAAATGTACTATTTATACTCTTTCTTTCCTTGTGAAATAAGATGTGAATTTCCTGCTGGCAACATATCATTGGACACAATTTTTGGGCTCTGTGATTGTTTTTGTTTTTTTTCTTCCAGTGGTTGATGTACTGTTATGTTTGTTTTCTCTTTCCTACCAGTATTTTGTTCAACAATTTTCTAATAATGGAAAAAAAGGTCATGATATCTAAACCTAATTTATTACAAGTGAAAAAATAGGTAACTACAGTATAGCTACTGACCTAAATGCCCCTCTTTACAGACTGAGAGAAGAATAAGAGAACTAAATATGCATACATATGGCTGAGAAAATATGAAATCATATCGCGAGTTAGCCCCTGTGCACTCCAAATAAAAAAATGTGAGGATACCTAAAATGCTGTTGGGAAGAGAAGCAGATGGGTGTTTGCCTTTCAAAATTATGGCGGGTATCTCATTGACACAGGCTGCATATCAGGCTATTTATTTATATTGTCATGAATATATGCTGGAACTTAAATATAAAAACAGTGGCAATTCATTTCGTTCTATTTTTGGTTCTGGTTCTGGGATATCTTTTTTGTTTTTTGTGGACATGGCCCAAAATAATGCATTTGTTCATTCTAAAAGGGCTGTGGGCTAGTAG
Source organism: Synaphobranchus kaupii (assembly GCA_029718625.1). Lineage (NCBI taxonomy): Eukaryota > Metazoa > Chordata > Actinopteri > Anguilliformes > Synaphobranchidae > Synaphobranchus > Synaphobranchus kaupii. The sequence continues at coordinate 10,251,392 of CM056378.1, forward strand.
TGGAGAGCAAGAGATTCTTGCACAATAGACGTAGAAAAGGAATTGGACTGGCAATTACTGAGTCAGAAAGATGAAATGGAGTACCCCCCAGAAAAGAGATTCGGGCGACCAGACGTGTAGCATCATGACCCAGGACCATCTGCCTATAATACAGAAGTTTGTCCTCCGAGCTTTTACATATTCATTGACATTGCACTCTGCGCCAAGTCATATCTAACCTTTCAGAGAACTGCCTTTTTTCACAATGCATTTCACTCTATATAAAGCGCTGGGATGATGAAAAAGCCTATCACTGTATTACTGAATGGACGGATAAATTGAGTTTATCCTTCCCTTACTCCTTTAATGTGTTCTTTTCATGCCGAGAAGCTCTAGTCAGAGAGAAGTGCGTCAATTGGATGGTCATTATGTCAAATTTTATGCTGTGTTTCCAGAACATTTAATCAAGAAAGAACTGTATTGTCAGTTTTTTAACAGACTGAAGGAGAGCTTCCTTACGTGGAAATAAAGTTAGTTACTAAATATAAACTCCAGGGCCTCTTGGATCATTCTCTGATGTACATAATACTAAAGCAAAAGAAAGTATTTGGTTGAACACAGAAGAAAATGTATACATGTATATATACAGTATATATATATATATATATATATATATATATATATATATATATATATATATATATATATATATATATATATATTGACAAATTAAAGGAAAAAAACTAACATAAAGTGTCTTAGTAAGGTGTTGGGTAGAGATCTGGTGACATATGCTATGGAATTTGCAGTCACCAGATCTCAACCTATGGGAGATTTTGTACCAACGTGTTATACAGCGCTCTCCACCACCAACATTGCTCTCCACCGCCATCATCAAAACACCAAATGAGGGAATAATTTTGGAAGAATGGTGTTCCCCCCCTCCAGTAGAGTTCCAGAGACTTGTAGAATCTACGCCAAGGCGCATTGAAGCTGTTCTGGCCCAACACCTCACTAAGACACTTTATGTTGGTTTTTCCTTTTATTTGTCACCCGTCTGTGTGTGTATATATATATATATATATATATATATATATATATGTATAGGGACAAGAAACAACACTGAAAAATAGGTAGGCAGCAGTTTTCCATGCACGGCGGGAGTAGGGTGGCAGTCAGCGGGCGCGGTTGGCACATCGTGGGGCAGAATGAGGGTGCCACTCGGCATATTTTAAGCCGCTGCTCCTTGAATCAATTAAGCCAAGATAAATCTGACCCGCTAAAGTGTACAGAGCGGAAGGCTGGCGATATGTTGTGTCTGGGGGGACAAGGCGGCCAGCTCCTTGTATCGATTATTAAGAGCTTTTGGGTGTTTTACGCAAAGTGCCAGCGTTGATTGAACAGGCGCTTTTATTTATTTATTTATTTATTTATTTCCTGTCCTCCAGATAATTACATTTTTCCACCCTTAATTTATACGGTTGCTTGGGAACTGGATTGCTGAATTTGTGGCGAGTGGTGGAAGGGAAAGAAGCCGTACTGCCTAAATGAGTCCAGGGGCACGACCGCAGGGTACTTTTTTTTATCATGCCTGAGACGGAGATTATTCTTTCTCATAGAACAAAAATAAACTATATGTGACATTCTCCATCTTCTTTTAAGCACAGACATTATGTTAATATTGTTGTAGTCATCATGCTGTATCTTACAATGCTAAAAAAAAAACATAAAGCCATTGGCCTCAAGTTCCATCCAATGGCCTCCACACTAATTTTGTTCACCTCTGTCCCTTTACTCAAGTCCATGTCAGGTTTATGACTGAGAGACAATTCCATATCACAGCTGAAAATGTTCAAGAATTTCCCTTTGGTTGAATAATATTGTCAGAACACTCTGGCCCTGCAGCCTGGTCTCACTCCCAAGTCGTCACATAGCGACGCTTGGGCAGCTCCTACGGCGTCATCCTTTAGACGCAGAAGGAGGCCTTTTGCGTCATTATTTGACGCACTCGTCTTGAATTTACGAATCCTACTATGGCGAAGGCTTTGCTCATGATAACCGACTGCGAGCATGCCCACTCAGTCTTCGCCGTGTGCGCGGAGATCTTTCTGAGTTTGTGATTCCCGTACCCCAGCCCCAACCCCTAAACATAACCTCACAGGAGTTCATGTAACTCGGGCTCATGCCCGACCTGTTAAGATAGTGGGCGAGCTCGACCACAAGAGTTCACGTAACTCTCTACCAGATGAAGAAAAAATAAAAATAAAAAAGCATTATATTGAAGTGCCACAACGAAAGACAAATTATGTGGCCACAACCGTCAATATACGACGCAAAAGGCTGCGTCAATATACAACGCAAAAGGCTACCTTTGGCGTCACATAGCGACACTTGGGCAGAAGCGTCGCTATGTGACGAGTCCGCGTGAGACCACGTTGGGCCCTGAATGTACTGCTCCAAAAATATGACTTTTTAAATAAAAGTAAAAGGATAAAATATTGGATCGATAAACACAGCAATACATAAATAAATAAACAGAAACCATGGCATATTGATCAGTGAAGGAACATAAAATGTTAATGCAATTCACTTAGCTGCATAAGAACTGCCCTTTACCAAAGGTGTAAAAATCCAGGGGTCAGAAAGTAAAAATCCTGCCATGTGTTTCTTCCACCCATGAACTCCAGCCAGCTGATTTCACTAATTAGTTCTACCCCCTGGCTGAAGAACTGAGCTAATTAACAAATCCAGGTGATTGGAACCAGATACTGGGGGGGACTTTTACTTTCTGAACGTGGATTCTACACCTCTGCCCTTTACACCCTCCCAGTTTGCAGCCACTGGTCTATAGCCAAAAGTAACGTGAGAATGGAAATCTCTTATACAATACATAAAACAAGAAATCATCTTTTGTACCAGGCCTTATATCAGCCTCACAGTGCTGCAGAACTGAGGAGAGCAGTAATGCCACCTGGCCTGCTTGTTGATTTGAAAGCGACATTGAAATATTTAAGGAAACAAAGCCACTTCTGCTCAAACCTTCGGGCAGACAACATGCCTGACTGTTTCCCACAGCATTTGTACATTGTTATTTTCCTCGTTCTGACTTCTGAAAAGTGAGACATTCTGACACTGTGGGGCTGACCCCCTGGAACTTCGCAAAGTAAGACGCCTCAAATTTGTATGCAGCAGAACTTGTTGCCTGTGCGGGGTATAGGAGGCGCTAATGTGGTGCCCCTTCCAGCTTTTTGATTTCTCTCTACTCTATTTGAAGCCGGTCTTCCATCAAGCAGTTGAAAGCACTCACACTTACAAAGTCTAAGGCAAATACACATGAGATATGCTATAATGTAGCAGGGAAAATAAGGCAAGGAGTCATATGAGGTTATTGGGTACCATGGATATCTGCGCAGCTAGATTGTGTTGTTAGGTCGAAGTGAATCTGCGATTCTGTGTTATGGCTGGCAACTGGCAGTTCTAAACTTAAACAAAAGCTTATATTTTACATTTAATATTTTATAAATACTCTACTTTTATATTATATTTTAAAAGGTGTACTGCTCAAACAGTGAATATCATTATGCAACATGTTGCCTATTGCATATGAGACTACTACTTAGTTACAGCTTTCCTCCAATCATGGCTTACCAGTCAACAAATTAAAATGAACTATTTCTAATTACATAGGATAAGTTTTTTTTAACCTGTTTAGTAAGTTCAGAGTACCAACTAAACAAATCAAGATAATGGTGCTAGTGACTGTTTTTACAATATATTAGGCAGATTTTTTTATTTATTTTATGTTATAGTTTTGTTAGGCAACAATTTTTGTTTTGGCTCTGTACTCCAGCACATTAGATCCGAAATAAACATAGTCCCCTAACTAATCCGAGAGGTTTCTGTGTTTTACTTAGCTGAGTTATCCACGTACGAGGAACAAGGCCCTGTGGGGTATGAAGGAAGCTCAACATACCCAGGGTTTTTTTTTGCATTAGCAGGCTTGACAAAACCTAACAACTGCAATCACAAAGGTGGTTATCAACTTGCTAAGTGAACACAGGCTTCCTTAATCAAGCTCTGACACAATAATTATGGTGCAATATGCGCAATCATACAAATAGATACTCACCTTCTCAAGACCTTGGAATGCCACAACGGTGAAAAAGAGAATTGCGAATTTAACGCAAGAGGAGTTAGAGGTTTTAGCCATGGAGGTTAACAAATATCACAACATTTTGTTTGGTTTGAGGTCTATGCGCTGACAACGGTAAAAAAATAAAAACATGCCATTTGGGATAAATTATGCGAAGCAATAGCCGCCATTGCAAGTTGTAAACGTGATGCAGAGGAAATCAAACACAAGAGAGATTTAAGAGCAAATTTACAAGATTTACGAACAAAGGTTAGAGCAAAACTGTCCAAATACAAAATGTCTAACATCCATTTAACAATCGCAAAAGTAGCTGTATTTTTCATACTCATCTATTGGTGGCGCTAGACATAAACCACTGTCGTTTTTCAACAAAAGTTCATCTTGGAGTGCATTTTTAGCGTGTTTACAGATCGCGTTTGATTTGAACATTTCAAATATTGTGATCATGTTAAAAAAAATGGATTTTGATATTTCAGCTGAATTTCAATGTATTTTGGAGTTAGTCCCAGGGCACTACACTGTGGCTGCCCACTGCCCCTAGCAGTAGCTATGATGGGTCAAACACAGAAGACAGGTTACCCCATGGGGTCAATAAAGTATATCTTATCTTATCTTATCCATAGCCTACTAAACACATACACTTTATCACAGCCCACAAGTCTCATCACAAGGCTGAGGCCTGCGCTGATTACCAGAGGAAGAGCAGGGTCTCATCACAAGGCTGAGGCCTGCGCTGATTACCAGAGGAAGAGCAGGGTCTCATCACAAGGCTGAGGCTTGCGCTGATTACCAGAGGAAGAGCAGGGTCTCATCACAAGGCTGAGGCCTGCGCTGATTACCAGAGGAAGAGCAGGGTCTCATCACAAGGCTGAGGCCTGCGCTGATTACCAGAGGAAGAGCAGGGTCTCATCACAAGGCTGAGGCTTGCGCTGATTACCAGAGGAAGAGCAGGGTCTCATCACAAGGCTGAGGCTTGCGCTGATTACCAGAGGAAGAGCAGGGTCTCATCACAAGGCTGAGGCCTGCGCTGATTACCAGAGGAAGAGCAGGGTCTCATCACAAGGCTGAGGCCTGCGCTGATTACCAGAGGAAGAGCAGGGTCTCATCACAAGGCTGAGGCCTGCGCTGATTACCAGAGGAAGAGCAGGGTCTCATCACAAGGCTGAGGCCTGCGCTGATTACCAGAGGAAGAGCAGGGTCTCATCACAAGGCTGAGGCCTGCGCTGATTACCAGAGGAAGAGCAGGGTCTCATCACAAGGCTGAGGCCTGCGCTGATTACCAGAGGAAGAGCAGGGTCTCATCACAAGGCTGAGGCCTGCGCTGATTACCAGAGGAAGAGCAGGGTCTCATCACAAGGCTGAGGCCTGCGCTGATTACCAGAGGAAGAGCAGGTACCAAGAAGCAGTGTGAAGCCAGAGAAGTCTTCAGGTACTCATTTGTTAAGTGTGAAATGGTGAAATTCTGTACAAAGTTCCCTGTGCCTGTCCCTCTAGAGTGGCTTCTTGCTGAGTTTCTGAAGTACCATGGTTGCATTCGGGACCTGTGAAGTTCCTCTGGGTTACTCCTGGAAAAAAGGTGGAGCATTTAAAAAAACGCCCTGTGCAATTTCATGCTGAGGGTGTTTTGATAATAGCCTCACAGGGACAGGAGCAAAAATAATTCCCCTTCAATAGAAGCATTTAATTCCCTGGCATCCCTCTGATAGGTTGATTAATGACCCAGACACACTGCTCCAACAGAGAGAATGGGACGCCAGAGACACAGATGGCTCTCTCTTCTTTTCAACTTTTTTTTTTCACAAACCACACATCACCTTCTTCCCTTTCTTAAAACAAATAAGGACATGTTACGGCCCAGCAGTGTGAGTTTCACACGTCCACCTGAAAGTGTGCCGACACTTCGGCAATCAATCAAGAACACAAAGAGGACTTTCTACATAACGCATCTTATAAACATCTATTTGCCTCACTTTAGACGAAACCAGGAAGGGAATGGATCGCTGTCCCCAGAGGGTTCGGCCGGCTGGCAGTTTGTGATTACAGAGGTGTTCCCCACTCCATCCTCCTTAGAAAGCTGTCGGTTATAACCGGCTCCCCGGGTCTCTGGTTTCCGCAGGCCTGCCCAGGGCAGCCACCTAAAGCCCTCTACCCAATCACCCCTCTCGAGAACCCAGTCTCTCAAACTCACTTTGCTCCGTATACGACAGGCACCTTGTGGTAGCATTCGCATATTATACCCGCGCCCAAAGAATTACAATGTAGATTTCAAAGCTCAGGCCAGAATGCATGCACTGATCTTGGGAATCTGGACTGTGAAGCAATTGGATGCTTAGGCTAAGACATCAGCCAAGCTCAAGCTGTCTTGCCAGTATCAACAGAGGAAAGCTTAGCCCCAGGTGCACGTATAGTGCAAGATAAATATAAACTTTGAAATGTTATTTTTTAATGTCAACATAATTTGGAGAGGAAAAGTGTCCAAAATGACTATAGTTACGGTGCCATAGTGAGTTTTACTGTCCAGATTAAACAATAGTATGGTCCCAAAGCCTGTGTCCATAAAATCCGGACCTCGGGTAAGTATAGGGTATAATTTTTTTTTGATGAAGGCGCTGATAATGGATTGTGGTGTGCTACGTATATGATGACAGGCTATGTTACAGAGTCACAGTGTCATTAGGAACAGGCTATTAGTCGTTAGGTATACCTGTCCTGCAATCAGTGATTTCTCTCTCCTGTAGTACTTTCTGGTGTAAAATCTGACCTTCATGTTAACAAATAAGTGGTGCCATAATCCCTTGCTCTTCATTTACTCAAATATTTGGAAAAAAACTAATTAAATAATGTATTGACAAGCAGGCATAAAAAAATACTGAACGCAGTAAAGGCTTCAGTAAATTCTAATAACTTGCCCGTTTAATGTATTTATTAGAACGAAAGGAGTGTTCATTTATCTAAACGCCCCCATTGCGTCATTTGACGAAATGCAACACCGTTACTGCATCTGACTAACAAATGAATTCTGTTGAACCCTGTTGGCCCATACAGCCAGTTACAGGGCACCTGGTGGAAGTACAATTCTAAATAAATAATCTAAATAAATAAATCAATCAATAAATAAAATGTTTAATTTAGATGGTCCCCACTGACCGTGTGCTTAGCACCCAGTGTTCTTTAGGTGGTAAATACAGTCCAAGACTCCCTTGAGTCCAGTCAAGGGAGGTGTGCTTGTTTGTCAGGATTATTCAGGATGAACAGATAAATTGGGATAAAATGACCTCTGACCCTATGAGCCAGTCAGTGGTACTAGCTTTCATTATTGATTGTGTTTTTTACTTTGACAAGTAAACCTATGTTCTATTCTCTCTCTCCCTCTCTCTCTCTCCTCTCTCTCTCTCTCTCTCTCTCTCTCTCTCGCTCTCACACAGACACACACACGCACACACACACACACACACACACACACACACACACACACACACACACACACACACACACACACACATATATATGTATATATTACGATAATCCCATCTCCTTACTGGAATGTAGAGATGGGCCTGGAACACTTGATATGTTTTACTTTCTTGTAGGTCAGACACACACAATTGTAGGTGCTGTGTCTTCTTTCTAACAAGAGTAAATACAACATGACCTTACAGGTCACATCTAATCTGATTTATTTTCCTGGAAATAAAATTAGAATGGATCTATTTTATGAGATTCTTTTTTTTTTTTTTTTTAGATGACATTACTGTTTGGAGGCAGTGGAAATGTTTGCCCGGTCCAATCGATACGAAGCCATTTAGATTCCACCATTACAGGAGTGGAAGACCTGACTGGCTTTCAATATCAAGCACGCAAGGCAAAGTTTTGCAGAAGATGGCGAATGAGCTCATCTTTCCGTCCCAGCAGCCGGTAGCCTGCAGCTGCTTTCACTGTTTATTTCCTGTGACCGTCTCTGCTAAGAGCCAGTCTTATCAAACTCTGAAATGGAGGCAACGCAATTACTGGTTTGTCTATCCTCTCTGCGAAATGGGACCCAGTCCACCGCAAACTCCTCAGCTCTCAAAACGGCCCTCTTTTTTCACAGCTGTTATAAATATAGCAAATAATAAAATATGAAATTGATGCATCATCACGTTTAAGCTGATTACAGTTTTGGTCTTCGTCCGGAATAAAAATAAATCAAAAAGCAAAGGACTAAGCTTTTCCTGTTCAAAAATATCTGAACACTATGCATGAAGACAAAATCATATAATGATAAATGAGGGGGGGGGGGGGGGGGGGGGAATCTGAAAGCCAATTAAGGAAGAAAGTTCAGGGCAAAGGAGGCAAAGAGCAAAGTGTTTGTTCATAAATCAATGGCTATAGGGGGGCTGCTTTATTGATACCTACACGTACACTACATACAATAATACTAACCAAGAGCAAAATTTATTCATAGAAACTCTGCTTATGAAGGAGGAATTATTAATGAATACATGCAGGTGATGAGGGAAATGTGCTTTTAACCCAGGTAATATATTTTTTTACTTTTGAAAAATGTACATGAAAGTAAGCTAAAGGTTGAAACTCCTTCATTAGATTTTTTTATCCCTCCGTGTATAATACCGTAACCCCCCCTCCCACCGTGCCACATATTAACATATTCTTCTTTGTAATGTCCTGTGCTGTCCTCGGCTCGCCTAAACTCATTTCTCAAAGTCAGCCGCGATGCTGGGGATGCTGCTTGAAGATATGTCCCCCGAAATACTTTTTATTTCTTTTTATTTTATTATTTTACCTTTTATGTTCCGCTTTATCTACATTATCATTCATGTGGGTGAAGTTTTTCCGCGATGACCTTCGAACCTGGGACATATTCAATTTCCCAATAATCAAATTATACAAAGCGCAGCGGTCTCCTGTGAGTGGGGCCTCTGCTTCTTCAAAAGTGCAGGGCGTTGGCACGCCTCAAGGTTCCGAGGTCGCCTTCTCAGAGGAATCTTTGTTATGTTACGAGATGAGAAGAGACCATGTCTCAGACCAGCACACATTACTGTGAGTCATAACACTGTGGTGATCTGGGGGAGAGGCCCTTAACGTTAACCATGAATAAATATGAACCACACCATTAATAAATGTAGAGAGGAAAGAGCGGGATAGGTCTGGCTTCCTTGGTTAAGAGTTCCACTGGGGCACACTCAACACTGGATGAAATAAAGTGATAGATTAATCATTGTTGGACCACAATGGAAATAAGTCTTGTACTTTTTTTCTGTTATCCTTGACAATTATTTTAATGATATGTTGTTTTGTGTATTTTAAGAATTTGTCTAATAAATGAAATCAAATATTAAACAGAGGAGATAGGGAACAAGGGTCACAGAGAGAGGTCAAAGGTATTTTTGTGCTGTATTTCCTTGCTGCGATATGCTGGCGTAGTTAATGTCCCTAGTCCAGAATACTGCACTTATCCGCAATGCATTCGGGACATTTTATTTTATTTTTTTAACACAAGTGCTCACAGAGTCAGTCTGTACTGGTTGTGTGGGGTGTGGGAGGAAGGATTGATCAACGCCTGATCCAAATTACTTTAGCCCTGCTAAAAAAAAAAAAAAAACTTCCTTTGGGAAGCCTCAGCTTCACAGTGGACATTGACACCAGGCCGATATTCAATCAACTCTCTTAGCCACCTGTCTCATGGGCAAATCACAGAGCCTCACCTGACAGCTGCATTTTTCACTTGTCAAAGACAGACTCGGGTCCAAACCCCAGAGACGAGCAGTCATCGATACTGTAATTTGCCGTTAGCAGTTGGGTCAAAGCCGTGATTCCAGCCACCCCCTTGTCATCATTTTCAGTGCTCTATCATCTCACCCAACCACACGGTCGTCATCAGGATTTCCAAATGCTTCAGCTCTTCAAGCAATAAGCCAATCCATTGGACGAGAACTAATACTCCCATCCGCTTCAATGAGAGGACTGGGTCTAGTCATTGATTACAGAACAACAGCACCCGTTCTTCTGACAACCAAGCAGACTTCAGGAACAACAAAAAGAAAAATAAATGACAACTAAACAAAAAAAAAGATGAGTAAGGAGAAAGCTATTTCACATTTCAATGGGTATAAATGTCCTCCAATGGAATTCACACATGGTACTGTTCCTTTTCACCCTGAAGAGTGTTGGACACACGCTATTGGACAGTTCTGACCAATCACTGCATAGCTGAGAGTTGAAACACTCATGCATTGCTTTCTGGGACACACACATGCATGAGCACAGACACACACACACACACACACACACACACCAACACACACACACGCGCGCACACACACACGCGCACACACACACACACACACGCGCACACACACACACACACACGCACTCGCACACACACCACACACACACACACGCACACACAATCTGTTGCCTTCTCTCTCCATCCATCAAAGAAAATGTGTTATCTGAATCAATGCAGAATCACCACAATCCAGCCCATCTCTTGCTTTCAAGAACTGCATCCATGGTGTACCTAGTTTAAAGCTCACATCAAAGGCTCTGCTAGCTTGATCAAAGTCAGCGTTCTTCTGAGACCCACTAATCTATAAGCAGTAAATATGCCCCAAAAAAATCTCTATCCTGCCTCTCAGACCAAGGCAAACTGAGAAAGTGGTGAGATTTGCTATTCTTGTATCAGCACATCCACCTTGGCCTATTTTGCCTCTTCAAATGCACCAAATACACCCCAGCTCATTTATGTATTACATCACCTTCCGCTGAGTGAGACCAGAGCTGAGGGCAATGAGAGGAGGAATAAAGAGAACACTAAATTAATCTAACACGAGTTTGAAGAAGTTCTGCATATGTAAGCTGTCCAATCAGCTTACAGTTTCTGTTACAGGTTGTAGTTTTTATTTAAAATCTTGATATGCTCTGAAAATTGACAGTGCATTTTCTGCCGAGCCCCCTGTTCCTTATTTAAATGATATATCACTAGGATAGGTGCCACACGATGATATAGGCTGGTCCCCAGCCCCTTGTTGCCACGGCATCTCGGCCGTTGCCTGTCAATCACCCCACGGCTGTTCACCTCGGTGCATTCTCGGGAGGGGGAACAGATTACCTGCTTGGCCGCACTGCAGGAGACCAGCTTCCTTGAAAAACTTTGCGCCAGGACAGATTAGGCCCTATGCCTGAAAAAAAAATTTTATTGGGAAAGATGGGGGAAATAATTGGGGAAATGTTGCCATCTCCACCTCCTCCTTCGACCACAAGTGAAAATCAATCATTTCATCCCAAAATCAAGTGAGAAATGCTTCATCATTGATCACTAGCACGTCTCCATCTTAGCGACGGCACTAAGCCACAGTGAACAGCAGGGCAGCAGGAGAGAAAAAAATTAAATCTTAAAATCCATATCTTGACTTTGGAGTGTAATTACCACTATAATTAGGAGCACTGCTGTGGTTTTGCCGGTCGAAGCTGCAGTAACCACAGTATAATGCCGAGGTATTTTCCAGGGAGGGTGGGGGGGGGGGGGAGACACATGAGGTCTCGGTCAAGAAATAATAAAAATGTGCAATCGCATGAAAATATCCCGAGATAGGACCCCCAGGCTGCTGCTCAACAATGGTTCTACGACAAAATCCAAGCCCAAACCAAAGCCCAAGCCCAAACCAAAGTTAAAAATGAGTTTCCAAGGACAACAAGCTGCACCAAACTTATATCTGATCAACCTGTCATTCTTAAAAAGGCTTGCACTCCCTGACCTGGGTTCAGCCAAGTGGATGATTACCTGATCACTTGCCCGGACAAGTGGCATAAGGTCACACACCCCTGGATTCAACCAAAAACCACCACATTTACAACCGAGGCTTTCCCTTGAGATGTCATGGAAGGTCTTATTGGAGTCACCTCATTTCGCCTTTATCTCACCTTTGATTGAATCCAGGTGACTGTATGTGTATTATTTCATCTTTGATTGAATCCAGGTGACTGTATGTGTATTATTTCACCTTCATCTTTGATTGAATCCAGGTGGTAGGATGTGTATGTATACAGAACATGATGTCACTGTCATGGACTAGCCTAGACGAGACTTGCACTACAGGCACGCAACACAAACAATGCAACACAACACTTTCATGTACACTGTGCCGGTTATTAATAACGTCGGTAAATGTCGGTTTGTATTGATTGTAATGTATGTAATGTCTAAGTAACTGGTAAGTAACCAGTAACTAAGTAACTTCTGGTGATAAACAGCCTAGCCCTAGCCATTTAGAACAAGCCCGCTTCGCTTCCCTTGTGTTGGATCAGGCCTGACCTATAGTGCAACAGACTGCTTGTTGTGGGCTGGTCACTAGAGCTCAAGCACTACCGGGCTACATGTACACAGGACATGCTACAAATTATGCCTTTCAACAGGGAGTTTTAGTAGAAGAGATTTTGGTTGTCTGCTATGGTGTCTCGGGCCTCTTATCAGGCATAGCCGAGCAGCCAAGCACCCAGCATACTTTTGTTGTTGTTGTTTTTGTGCCGTTTTCAATTTATTTCCTTTGTGTTCACTGTAAATATTTCTGCACCACCACTGTTTGCACCTGTAAATACACGTCGCCATCACCACCTCGGTTTTGGGCTATCTCTCATCTTCTGTGACCTCCAAACCTCGGTCGCCATCTATTACGTGACTAATACGGCTAGAATTGCGAAACAGGATTGAGTCAATATGACATTTTGCTCGCGTACAGAATTATAGTTCCTGCCCTAAGCTGCTGTTTCGGATATCCGCTCTGATCGACAGGGTCCTCCAGAGGGGAGGGGTCAATGGCTCACAGCTGTGTACCGCCAATACCGCTGCGAGAAACAGAATATCCATAAAACTGGATCCATATGGCTGGAATGCAAGGGTGTAAACATTGGAAATCTTTCTAAATTGTGTAAAATACCCTCACACCACTCCACTCCACCATCAATTACCAAAACCAATAATTATGAAGGCCTTCATATTTCTTTCTGGAAAATTATGTATTATCTCTGACTTTTTGTGTAATATTCTAAAAAAATGTCCTTCGCTGGACGTGCCAGCACAACCCTCAAGGAAATTTTAAACCGGCCATTAATTGATTCGGCTCACACTGCCATAAATTTCGACTTTAATCTATAGTGTACATCGTCAAAAAGGTAAAAATGTTTATGAAACGGCAAATATCGCGAAGCAGCCCCCGGTGTTGTCGACGTTAGAGGGAACGCCTTGATACCTCTCGGGCCTCTACGGAAGCGCCGGGAGCGGTTTTAACACTGCCGCACCACCGAAAAGGTCACTGACGAGCCAGTTCTGAGCGATTAGTTTACAAATGAATGACTGTGGCATTTAAAGCCTGCTTATGTCCTATTAATAAAAGCCAAGGGACCCGCAAAGCAGGTGACGATGATTACATGGAACACATCGTTTTATGCGGAAAACAGTGATGTCACATCACATAGAGAACACGTAAAAATGTCACTGGGTCATTCCCAGTCAGTTAGATGAGGCGCATTCATTTTCGACAACCATGTGTAAGTATATGTATATATTTTATTAGGACATTTTCTTTATTATTTAACACAGCAGGTTTTAAATGACAATACTCCACTGCATTGCACTGTTGCAATGCTCTACACATTCTTTATAAAAAGGCAAGAACATTTAAAGCTGACGCTAATATTAAGGCACAACGGGGCATAAATATAATTGATACATAAATACAATATGCGCAAAAAGCGTGGACAGCAGTCAAAACAAAAGACGGTAGAGCAGGTCCCTCCATTTTGACTGGCTCCCGTACACCTGAAACCTGAAAACCTTCATAAAAGAGGCAGCACAAACACGCCAGTAATGACCGAAGTTAAAAGACAAACCGATGCTAATTTCTATAAACCCGGTCTGACTGCTATATATCTGTGTCACTCTGTACATCACTTTTTATAAATCGCCAAGTTGTTGTGCATCGGACTTCAGATCTAAGTCAATCAACCATTCCATATATCAAAAGAAAGTGGTATGATAGATGTCAAAAAGGTCGTTTGTTTTACATTCCTTCGAGCCCTCGACAGCTGACGGCTCATCTGTATCACTCTCTTTTTAGTGATCGACTTTCTATTGTTTTTGACAGTGTAAGGATGATGCATACATAACAGTAATCACATTTCTCTGTCTCTGCTCCCTCCCTCCCCCCCCACCAGCAATCCCAGATCCAGTGAAGTCATCACAATACATTTTCAACACAAAACAAAATCAACAAGCTTCTCACAGTTTAGGTAAATTCTCCCTTTAATCTAGCTTCACTCTAGAGCTCTTGACCTGGAGTACTTTTGCTTTGTTGACTCCAGAAGCCATTAGGTCTGACACACAAGAATGACACATAAATGCAGTCCATAATTATTGGCACCCTCAATTAGGAAAAAGGCTTTATAAAATAACAGATAATGAGCTAGATTTTAGGCTCAAACATATGGGAAAACTATATACTTCAATACTAATACAATCATTTTCTAAATAAACTTGTTTTATTGATTTATTCTATTTTTCCTCAATAGCATAGGTGTCAAAAGCATTGTCTCCCAAGACCATTAAACCCAATCATATGGAACTGCATTGTGGCCTTCCATCACTTACTGTTGCACTAGGCCATTATATGACTTAACATACATGTGAAATCCCGTACATCATCCATTACAACAGGGAAAGCCAAAGAACTGACAAGTTAGAAGATACACGTGGTTGTTTACCCACAAAATAAGGTAATGTGTAGAAAATACATAAACAATTAAACATGCCACTACATACGGTTCGGTAATAATCAAAAAGTTTCAAACACACACAGTGAGGACGACTTTTGCTACATCTTGGGATCAAGTCTCAAAAAGAACTGTACAATGCTACCTCTACACTGACAGTCTTTTTTGATGGGTTGCCCAAAGAAAGCCCTTACTGAGAGCAACCAACAAATTCAAGTGTCTGGCCAAACGTAATTAGAACTATGACTGGAACCGGCCACCATGGACAGATGAGACCCATAATTCTGGACCAGATGTCTAGCAAGGTTATAATTGTGGTTTATGTAGAGGCAGCAGACATAAATAGACAATACATTTTCTCACCTCTTTAACCTGTGACATAGCAATGGATAGATCGCTTACGAATAAGGTATATTGTCTAAAAGTTTACCCAAGGACACTCCCATACTGCGTTCAAACTGTTGCATGCCCATCAACCAAAAGTTGTGAAAACGTGTGTTGCATCGCAGATACATACTTTTGTGTTTGTTTAATCAGTGCACTTTGCCTCAATAATTTCCCTTTGCTTGAAGGCACTATGAATAGTGGCAGAAGCCTTCATGATTCAATCATTACAGTAAGTCATGTGGGTACAGGTAAACATGCCCCAATGGCTTGAGCCATCTTGTAAAGCCCCTGCAAATTTACTTTAATCTCAGGTACCCCGCAGAATCCAGACATCTCTGTTAGACCTTGATTCTAGTAGTACAAGGTACATTTCACTAGGTAACATATGTAACATCAGATGCACATATCCATTGTATGGTATCGTAGGCCTACCATATGCTATCCCCAGTCCTAATAGTTTGCATGGCCTCTACAGACTTCCGTATCCATCAGCTAGTTTTATGAAAAAATACACTTGAGCTTTCTTTTTTGTGCACATATTAAATATGTTTGAGAATACATTAAACTTTGCAGGGTGTTTTAAAGTGTTAGGGGTCTGGTGCATTTTGTGAAACCATGATTGTAGGTACATCAGATTTTATTCTATTTGCATTCATCATGCATCCATGATCCACTTATTTTTGGCTTTTTCACATAATGTTAACTAGGTCCCCAGTACTCCATCATTCAAATAAACAGGCACAATGGTTAGCAGCCAGTTCTTAGAAACATCTTCTACTGATAACACCCTACCAACCTATGTCTTTGGTACAAACTACTAGCAAGCACTTCAGGTTAAAGGACCTATATGTAACATTGACACCGATCGTTTAAAATGGGTACTGCAGTCCAAATTCACAATATTGGAGAGAGTAGTCTCCGCCCGCCCACTCCTCCCCAGACTGAAGCTCACGCGGGTTGCCAGGTTGAGGACACTGAACGAACACGAGCGCAAGACGAGCCGAGCGCAACATTATATTTTGAGACGAGCTTATTCTATTTTGACAATGAAAAGCGACGAGGAGTCCTACACTGTAAGTTGATCAGCTAATGTATACGTTTGCAATTTATTTATTGTTTGCAAATTATAAACCAACTCATGTGGATTTTTTATAACTCTGTCAATGTTAGCTAGATGCATGGCTGGCTATGTTTACGGTCACACAGATATAAGCTAACGTTAGTGGTATGTTTAGCTAGTAACTATATACATATATATATATATTTAAATCTTTAGCTAGTTAGCTAAATTAAAATGATGTTGAACTTAGCTTAGGCATTCGTAAATCGGCTGTCGGAGTGCTGGAGTACATCTGGTTGTTCGTAATGGGCAGTGGGAGGAGTCAACTCTGAGAATAGTGAATCACACAGGCCAAACCAAATACAGACGTTCCGACCCGGAATGGAAATTTCAAAGGAGAACATACTGGCAGTAGCATTGTTGTCGGAAAAGCCAGTATTTTGACTTGTTTCCTTAATCACTGATGTCATATCATGGTAATTTTATGATTTAGTACAGTAAATGTGTTACATATAGCTCCTTTAAATAACATCACCCAGAAACTAAGTGAAATAGCTATTGTTAGCATTAGCTAGTAATAGTAACAGGGTTTTTTTCCACATCAGCCATCCACATCAAAGAAAAACAGCATTAAATGTATTTAATTTACTGTACATACATGGATTGCTTTCTAGTTATATATCAATGTATAATCAGAATGCCAGCTAAAAATGATGTATCTGGTTAGCATTAACATTCATAAAGCTAGAATACATGTAGCTAACTACGGGCATTGTTGGGCACAAATTCTCTAAATTACGCCAAATTACCGAAAGTACTTTCCGGTAACCACAGTCTGCTACGTTTGCTGTATTGGCCAGTTAGCATTTGTGCCGCTTGGACAGCAATCAACTCAAGTAACCTCCCCTCACCTATCCCGCTTGCTAACTTACCTGGTTCTCTTTAATATTTGGCTGCCTACATGTTATTTTGTGTAATGTTAGAGCCTGTGCACTTGGTCTTTTGCTTCTGATTTTGGATAACTTTGTCATAAGCCAAATATTGGAGAGCATCTTACCTAAGTTACTATCTCATAATCATTTTCCAAATGCCTGTGACATTTTGTAATACATTTAAATAAATATTTGGCAATATGAAAAATAAAATTAATTGCTTTTAAACTGTTGACTGTAAGCTAAGTTCACTGCTTTCATTTTCAGTCTGTGTAATACAAAATGTGCTCGTTTTACCTGGTAGTGTCATGGTTTTTATCCCTTTTCCCTATGCGGTCGTTTTCCTTGGTGGCCACGCGAGGGCGCTGCTCTTTTGTTGGATGCTTGCTCCGTCCTGCTTGGATGGCGGAGCTTCTGTTATCGCCCACACCTGTGTGTGGTCACCTGGAGAGATATTTAAGCCTCCCGTTTCCTTCGTTCGGGGCTTTGAGATTGTTTGTTCATTGTTTTGTACTGTGGTGTTTTTGTTGGCTGTGAGTTACTCGTACCATTTGGGCTACTCGCCTATTTTAACGTCTCTTTGTTGAGGCAGGGCTTATTTCTTGCTGGCTTGGTAGTTACTTATCTCATAGAAGTTTGGGACCGTAAATCTCTGCTCTATTTCGCCTTTTTGTGCTTTTTCTCCGTGTATGGAGATTTGGGCGATTTTGTTCGGAACTGTAGTTCTGTTCGCCCTTCGGTGCATGTCGTCTCATAGGGAGATCGGGCGTTTCGCTTCTACTTAGTTCTTAGCTCGTAGAAGTATAGAGTAGCTGTTCTTTGTTCCATTCTCGCATGTTAAGGGTTCTTACAAAGCGTCCTGGCGTTTGCTTCTACTCATTTCCGTGTACGGTGAGCCAGTGAGTAGCTTTGGTGCGTTTGTTCCCTGTTTTGTCTCCTTCTCATGGACTACGTTCCCCTTTGTTGTGAGTCAGGGTTTTTGTTTATATTGAGAGGCTGTCGTGCTATTTTTGCGTTGGTCTTTTGTTACAGCTGTCCTCCGTCCTTTTTACCTACGGGACGATTTTGTTTGGAACTGTTGTTCTGTTCAGGTTCCGGGTATGTTTCTCCTTGTGTGGAGTTTGGGCGAGATTTGTGGACATGTTTGTGTGTGACTGCGTATTTCCGAAAATAGCCTCGGAACGTTAGCTCTCTGTTCCTTCGCCTCGTTACATATTTTACTGAGAGGCTAGGGCGTGTGTTTTCAATTTAAGCTTGCGTTAGTCTATATGGATAGTAAAGTTATGGGACGACGGTGCTCCGTCGGCTCACCTGTAAAATGTTTCTCTCTTGGGAGATCGGGTATTTACCCCTTTGTTTTCTGCATTTGACTGCGAGCCTATTAATCTCGCCATGGAACGTTAAATCTCTGTTCCTGTTCGCCTCGTTCTATTCCTCATCATAGAGAGGCAGGGTGTGTATTTTCAATTAATCTCGCTTTGGTCTAGCCGGTAAATGTCCGGTACTGCCTGTCCTGTTCGTTCCTTTCGGTGCCTTAATCCTTGAGTTTTTTTGACGATTTTGTTCGGAACTGCTGTTCTGTTTCGTCTTTTGGTGCATGTCTTCCTATAGGGAAGATTGGGCGATGTTGTGGACACGTTTGTGTGTGACCGCGAGTCTGGAGAGTAGCCTGGGAACGTTGGATCTGTTCCTTTCGCCTCCACAAATACTATCGTATTATTTTGCAGTGTTTGTTGACTGTGTTTTATGTTTGTCTTTACGCTACTCGCCCGTTCTTATGTGTCTCGTTACCGAGACAGGGCGCATATTATTTCTGGCTATTCAGAACCCTGTCCTTGCGCTCTACTTGGCGTGTGACAATGAGCCAGTTAGTAGCGTCTGTAGTGGTTCTGTAGGTAGTGGTGGGTAGTGGTTCGTTGTTCGTTGTCTTGTCTCCTCCCTTATCTGCGGGGTATCCCGCCTTAGTGGCCTTAGGGCTTTAGGAATCCCCTTGCTGCGTTTGGCTCCTCCCACCTCACACGTCACCATTACAGGTAGCCATTTCATAATCCATTCATGTAGGCAGATCTGATTGATCAGAACTCCTTGGCAAGTATTCACTGATCACTAATTTGTAGCTTACACAAATATTGACTTTACAGTATAAAACATTATGAATTACAAAAAAAAATCAGACTACAGTAATAAGTGATAGAGTTGACAGTGATGGAAAAAAACGTGGGGAGATTTACAGCACTCTTACTTGATCTATGCTCATGCTTTCTAACATGCACTGTTTTTCAAAATGGTACTGTATGGTAGCTTCATGATTCCATTTCAGGGAAAATGTGTTCAACACGTGCAGGTAAGTGGGGTGCATTTCTGAGTATTAAAACGTGACTTTGCTGTTTCATGAAGTGATAGACTTAAAACTTGCACACACAAACACACACATAGTTAAGGCATACCACATTGGTTCTTTTTGAGGCTATAGTCATTAAATTGATTTTTCCAGTCCAGCATGTAAGAGAGCCAGCGATGGAATTGGGTCTTCCACTGCAGCTCCGCTTTATCAATACTCACTGGAGAGAGAGAGAGAGAGAGAGAGAGAGAGAGAGAGAGAGAGAGAGAGAGAGAGGAAGAGGGTGAGACAGGGGGAGAAAGGAGAAGAAGAGGGAGAGAGAGAGGGAAAGGGAGAGAGAGAAAACAAGTCACTATATCTGCAGCTCCATCTCTACCTCTCATCCTACCCTTGGTCTACAAAAGTCTCATCTAACACACCTCTCTCTGTCCATCACTAGCTCCCCTAACCTCTCCTGGACAGCTGGCTTCTTATTTCGGCGAAGCACACTAATGTACTACGTATTGGCTTAGCAGACGTCCTCATCTGGGGATGACCTACAATTTGAAGTCAAAGCCATCACGTCGCCTCATACGCGCTGCTGGGTTTGAACTGTAATGACTGAAGCTCCTTGCCTGAGGACAAAGCAGCACTGGCCCTCATGGGAATCAAACCTGCAACCCTCACAAATTCAGCATTCTTCCCTCTTATTGTATACCACTGCTGCACACAGTTGTGTCTTCTCCTCTGTTACTAAGGTAACCTCATAAATGTGTGTGTGTGACTGTGTGCAGATCCTTGGCTTGAGCTATGTCTGCATGGTTGTGTGACTCCTTATAGCAGTGCCCAAAATATGAGAGGCACATGTGCTGTACATTGCATGTGTGCACTCGAAGGCTGGCCAAAAGCAAATAAAATACATTGGACACTAATGTATGGACTTCCAGAAAGTAAGAACCCTCTGCTATGGAAGAGGGGTTGTTACTTGTACATTTGTGTCAGGGGCCAAGTGAAGGCTGGCCTTTATCATTGTGTATAATTTTTATTTTTTTAAAATTACTTTTGGTTTAAACTCTAAAAAGGTCTGAAATGTATCTTATCTGTTATAAAATATCTGGCTTAATAAAGAATGCAGTGTTCTTTGCTGTTGACAGTGTATGATATTGATGGGTTGATGAGAAGACCTGCGTGAGGTCGTCTTTTTTTTTAATTTTATTTTAGAAATCTTTAAGTAGGCTTCTTTTTGGGCCATTAGCTTTCCTGATCACACCGTAGGTCTATTGTCTCAGATGCCCTACATTTGAAATTTGACACCTTATCCCAACAGAGAAAACCCATAAATTAATGTAGAAGCAGGAGTTAAAAAAGGATCTGTGATAAATGAGAAAATAAAAATGGAAACTGGGAGAAGGCAGAGAACTGTGACATTCAAGTCTGGCTGTGCCTTACGTTAAAACGCCCTTAACATAAAAGCAGGACCTCTTCCACACTCCACTTCCAGCGGTCTCCAAAGGCAGAGCTATGGATCTGTGCAGATTGCACACAGGGAAACCCCGGTGTAAAGACTGCACCTTCAAGTAAATTTTCTGAACTCTCCCGAGTGAACAACTTGCCCAGATTCAGCAGTGCTGAGTTTGTTTGGAAGCAGAAGCCTGGATTGCAGGTAGTTGTAAGCACAGGTGAGCCAGGAGTCTGAGGGATACTTAACTCCCTTAGGTAGACATGTACTGTAGCCTCTGGGAGGAAAAGAGCTGACTAGTGGGTCTGACTAATCACTGTGTCCAATTATGCACGAGCTTGCAGGGTGTTTTTTCCATGGCTGTATCCAATGTCTGGTGTTATTATGACTCAAAAGGAAGCAAAATCAATTTGATACCCATTAAACCCAATAACCTCTCTTAAAATTCCATTCTGAAAAATATATCTCTTCCATGTTTAGGAGAATAAATAATTAAGCAAGTTGGAGCAGGAATTAGAAAAATAAAATATGTTTCAGATCTTCTTTTTTTATTTTTTAGATACAAAAAAATGATCAGCCTGGTAGATGCGTTTTATGGATTAGCATTCTGCTTTATCATAGACAGACGATAAATGCTTATGCAATGTCTGGTACAATTGACAATGACGGGGGGAAAAAAAAAATTCAAGCTCCTAAGTTCAAAGTGAAAATGAAGTGCGTGGCAATACACTAGGAATAAATAGGTCCGATTAATTCCAGCTTCTTCACTCTGTCAAATTCAATTGCCTTTCCTAAGACTTCAAAGCTTGAAATTCCAATTCAGTTCTCAAATCTACACTTGATCGCATCTGAATTGGAACTGACCACATAATTTCAGTTCGATACAGAACTGACCCCCGTTGACAGATCAACAAATAGAAAACATTACCAACACCACTCATCTAAGAAGGAACAGAAAACAAGCATCGCTCTTGTGTGTAGGTGTGTGTGTGTGCGTGTGTCTCTCTCTCTCTTTCACTGACTGTGTATATGAGAGAGAGAGAGGAGAAGCTCTGTACAAGGGGAATACAATTATCTCTCAGTACTGAGCACACTACACCACACACCAAATTTATTTTGAAAGAAAGTAAGCTAAACTGAAAATAATCTGTTTTCAGCTGTGCCATGGGAGTAAATTTTAATAGATAAGTTCTTGTAAATTTCGAAAATTATGCAGTCTTTCGGAAATGGCCTTTAAAGACAAAAAAAAACGAATAAATAAGTGAACAGCAGGACATAGAGGCTGAATTTAGTTCCTTAAAAATTTCCAATGAGTTATCTTAAGAGTGAATAGTTTTTTAACTAATCATCTTGCTGTAAAATTTGCAATATGTCCATGGTGAATGTTTCACACGTGTTAACACCACAACCAAAATGTAAACGTGTTAGTTCTATATTCAGAACTGTAAGGGCAAGGATCGCGTTGTCATAATTAGCTCTCAAAATAAGTTGAACATTATTCATGCTCTGATATTACGATATTATGATTATGATATTATATGATCTTTCTGATGGGAAGACCTCGGGCCCACTCAAACTCCAACATCCATCCCCTTGACAGCGTACAGCATAAGAACAAAGAGTTTTGTGCAAACTCGTTATGTTTAAAGCCCCTGTGCTTTGAAGACAAGCAGCGTGACCGAGGTTATAGCGGGAATGTGTAGCGGCGGGCGGTGCGCTGTGGAGGTGATCCTTACCTGTCATGTCCTGGAGTTTGGGGAGGAAGCTGTCCCAGAATTTGCACTGCATGGCTCTCAGTTTTTCCTGTGTAGTCGGGGAGCCTGAATTCAGTGAGATGTACTCCTGCGTCCCGGCGCTGAACGGCGGCCAAGTCGCTGGCCCCGGCACATTTGGGTTCCTGTCAAAAACGAACCCCCCGCCGCATGAGCTGACAGTGATGCCTCTTGATAAATGGCCTGAATCATACAGTGTGATGAGGTGCATGACAGAAAGAGAGGTACTGTCATCAGCAAAAACCTCTCTCTTAACAGAGTGAAATCTCGACTTGAACTACTAAGTCTTTGTGCCCCCCATAACCATCCCCCGCTGTGATGAATGAGATCATCTCCTATTGGATCCCTCTTAGTTTTGACACAAAACATTGCCCCCAAGTGGAGGCAGAAGAGATCCCTTTGTCAATGTCAAGCCAATGATCATTTTGCGTTTATATGCATAACTGAAACATCATCAATTACTGCAATCCGTTTCCTCATTCCAAAGATGTCTGATGCCCCTTATATGGAGAGAGAGAGAGAGGAGAGAGAGAGAGAGAGAGAGAGAGAGAGAGAGAGAGAGAGAGAGAGAGAGAAGAGAGAGAGAGACTCACCCGGTTCTGGCAAAGTTGGCCCAGTGCTTCATGATCTTCCTGCTCATGGCCTCCTCTTCCACAGTGTAGCCCAGGCTCCGGTTGAGCGGGAGGCCAAAGACAAACTCGATCTCATAGCCGTGCATAACGCCCATCCACGGTGGCCAGGAGTTCCTGGAGGATCGGTGGTCGAAGAAGTACAGGTAGGCCTCGTGCCCAAAGCTGACGAAAGACTGCGCAAGCTCCAGCAGGGGGCACGTGATGTAGTGATCCCCGGCGATGTGGTTGAGGGTGTCGCGGTTTTTCTTTCCGTTGAATTCGTCCGTCCAGTCTGTGTAATAAAAGACCACTGCCTCCCGGGCGATGTCACTGAGGCCCGGGAAGAATAGTCTGACCACCTGCAGGAGGTTGTCTCTGGTGATGAGACTCTCGTGCTCAATGCTGAACCCCGGAGCCCCGTACACCAAGAAGTACGTCCCCTCGTCCTTGTTCACGCCCAATAACAATTCGGTTTTTTTAAACTGGCCGGACTGGATCAGGACGCTGGGCAGGTCGGTGAGGAAGTCGCCGTCCACGGTGGGTCCCACATTGGGCTGTTGGCTCACTATCGCCTCTGGCTCCGCCCTGCGGAGGCAGGCTTCAACATCGGTGCCGACGCCCGTCTCGCAATCCAGCAGCCCGGCCAGGGCGATGGACCTATTCCAGGCTTCGCCCTGGGGGACAGCCGCCCAGGGAGCGTTGGCGCTGCCGCTCTGCAGAATAGCCCGGGTGAACACGGCGTGACTCCCCGGGGACAGGACGTGGAAGTTGACGCCGGCGGCCCCGGCGCTCTCCCCGAACAGCGTCACTGTTTGCGGGTCGCCCCCGAAGGCAGCGATGTTGTCACTAACCCACTGCAGCGCCATCCGCTGGTCAAACAGCCCCGCGTTGCCAGTCACCCCCTGGCTGCCGGGCAAGGCCAGGAAACCCAGAGCCCCGATCCGGTAGTTGAGGGACACCACCAGCACTCCTTCGGTGTGGCTCAGGAACCTCCCGTCATATACCTCGAGGGAGGCGGTGCCCGTGGCGAAGCCGCCTCCGTAGATCCACACCATGACGGGCGCGGCACGAGGCGTGGGGGAGGGCACCCACACGTTCAAATACAGGCAGTCCTCGCTCATCCTGGTGTTGGGGTTCCACATCTCTGCCCCGGGGAACCCTGGAAACATCTCGTCCCTGCGCTGGTAGCAGGTACTGGGGAACTCGGTCACTTCCCGCACCCCCGACCACGCCTTACGGGGTACGGGTCTTCTGAAGCGAAGGTCCCCCACTGGAGGATCAGCGTATGGGATCCCAAGAAAGGCTACAACAGATCCACCCGGCACTGGGACCCGTGTCCCTCTGACTTTACCCTTGTCTGTGAGGACTACGAGGTTGTCCTGACTGTGTGAGAGGCGGAGACATTGAACAGCGAGGAGAACCAGGACAAACATAAGATTGCCAAGTGTGATTGCCATGGTAGGCCCAAGCCTAGTCAGGGGATAAACAGATACAGAAGAACACTTACTTATGTTTGCCAAATGCATAAATACACACACAAAAAAATTACATATAGGCCTAAGCTTTTCTACATTCACACTAGATTAGAAATTATATGATTATGGGAATGTTTTTTTTTTTTGTACATGAAATCAAGAAATTGGCTGCCTTTCTCTCCACAGGGCTTAAATATATTACACAACAACAAAAAAGGAAGTAGGCCAAGGAAAGGCTGACTGCTATTAAAGACACTTCAAATACAGCTGATTTTGAGAAAAAAAAAAAATCAGACTCCTCTGTAGCTCATTCAGTATCAGACATATCCTTTACTTCTCTTACAACAGATTACTCAGCTTGTGGCAAAAAAAAAAAAAATAGTATTCTAAAATTAGAAGTCCTGATTGCTTGCTGAGATAGTGGGTAAAACCTGCTTGATTAATATGGCTAGCTTCAGCAAGACAGATTCTCCCCGAGGCCTAGGTCTCAACACAGCTGAGCCTGCAGGAAGCAGGAGATACCTGGAAACGAAGGGAAGAACCTGCTTTGGTAACAAGGCTTTTCAGCAGGAATGTTTTTCCAGGAAAGGATGACTCACAAGGCTGCACCTTCAAATAACCCATGTAACACACATTCATACATCTGGACATTCTCCAGAGAAACACAGGTTGGAGCGCAGGTCTCTGTCCAATAGCAAAGCCCCAACTGGGATCTCTGCCTAGAACGCATGTCTCTTTCATATCCTGACCACCAGAGTACTATGCCATGCAACCAAGAAATGTTCAGCCATTAGAATCCAGAAATGCACAGCACAGCTTGCTGTTAAAATGAGGGAACACACTATAGTGTATTTCATAAATGTACTCCTGTGAACTGGTTACATCAGCTGACGGTACCATTACCAAAATTATAGACTAATGTTGTCATGTACTGCACTTTACCTCAATATGTTTTTATGCTTGCCTAATCTGAAGTTCTTTGCAATTGCTCTGCTATTATTTGAAAATGTATTTATTTTCTGTAAAGTGCAACTGGTATGTACAACATGGTGACAGTGAAATGTACAGCATATACTCTGCTGTCTACAACTTTAGCTAACTAGCTGGCTAATGTGACCTAGTGAACCTGGAAGCTTTTAAAGTCGCATGTAGCAGCATCTAATTCTGCATATTCCAATGACTGGTCACTCTCCTACGGAGAAAGACAAGGGAATTTAACACAACATATAATTATAATCTATACTCCATAGCGGGTGGGTTTTTTTTTACCCCAAATGCACAATAATACAATATCTCGACACACATCAAGTCACCCATTGAAAACATGTTAGCTTTATGAAAGACATTTGTAGCTCAGCCATGTCTTGTCAATGCTCAGTTTAACTACATAGTGGACTGGTGCAGGATTCCAATTATAAAAGGCAATTATTGTACATGCACTGCTGGGGCCATTTCAGGCATATTCAACACCTTTTATATGTGTAAAATCAAGTTTATCGTAAAAAGATAAAATTATAATAACATTTTTTCTGCATATAATATATTATTAAAATACTGATGAGCGAATATCACAAAATTAATTCATGAGATACTTTGAAATTAATTCTCCAAGTTAAATGACTTAATTAGGACAAAAATATTATTTTCCTTTATTGGTATAATTTGATTAGCATAATTATTCTTATGTTTCACACAGTATCTATTTGCTTATACAACATCATCTGATCCACTTTAATGAACGGGCTATGGAAAAACTGGGGATCGGAAAGTAGAGATTATGTAAATGTTTTCATTTGAAGGCTAATTAAAAGATTTTATAACTGCATTATTTTTTACATGGATTCTGTTTACTATCCGCACTTACAGTTGGTGACTGTTGCTAGGAAGAACATATGAACAGCTAAATTTACATTTTCTTACTTGCATAAGATATGAATGTTTTTATGGAGTGGCCTATCTTTTTCAGTTATTTGAGAGGTCAGAATCAGCACACATATTCTGGCGAATGTTCACCAAAGGAATTTGCCCTATCTGTGTATATGACCTGTGTTAATGGTGCAAAATCCCACTTCCATTCTTTTATCATTGCTAGATTACTACCACGACTTGCATGGTGGAACACCAGGGTGAGCCTCCCATCAAGCATTCTAAATGAGCCCTTTCCCCCACTGGGAAAAGCCAAAAGACAACCTCAAGGTCAACCAGACACTGACTCATTACACTGGACTAATGCCCCTCTGCTCTATAACTCAGAAACTGCCGAAATCACCATAAACAGACTCCATTATAATTACTTTTTTTTTGTTTAAATGACGTAGCCAGTGTGTACGTGGAGTAAGCTCTCTCGCTCCCTCTCACTCTCACACACAGCCACAGAGCAATTCCTTTATAGGCAATTCAAAGAGAGCAATGATCCAGCTCCCAACAGTGAGAGGGGCCCAGTAAAGACTGCACTTAGAAAGCCAATGCCCCAAAGCCAATGACATGCCACGCTCACACTGATATAGTGTGAAGATGGGTTTTACTGTCAACAGGGGGGTTGCATTTCAAAAAGAGAGGTCTTGTGACAAACAGATGAACAAAAAAAGTAGAATCAAACTATAAGCCGCTATCTTGCCATCCCATTTGTAATCTGAGCAGGAAAGATAAGCAAATAAAACTGACGACCCTTCTATTTCCCCCCCTATTTATCCTCTATTTATCCCCTTAGCGTTAGATTTTAATCAACTCTTGCATTGGAAACGATGACTTGAGATGAGAGAGGATTGGTGCAATGGACACTTCTAATTCAAAAGGCTTTTACTTACTGCCTGCTATCTCCTCATCTGGATGGTTAATGACCTTTTTAAGACACAGTCTGGGAAAGAGTGGCAGCAGACTACGATTTTAAGCCATTTCTGTCGACAAATACCGCCGTGACTGACAGCTTCACTTATGCACTCCGAGCTCACGTCCAAGAAAACGCGAACACCTCATAATTATCACACAATCAAATGGGATTCGTTTAAAAGGAATGTAAAGCCAGCATCCCGAGGCCTCCACCTGCATTGTTCCACGGAAAACGCGTGCCGCCCGCGATTCAGAGCGAACAGCAGCAAAAGCGCCCAAAAAAAGAAAAACAGACGAGAAGTTTTCCCAAGATGCCCATTTTTCTACATCATTGCACTTATACTGACTTCTGACAGTATGATAAGTACCAACCGCTCTCAACAAGAGCAAATAAAATAAATAAATAAGTACACAAATATAAACTACAAAAACACACACTCAGATACTGCACTGCGTTGTACACGCAAGAGAATCTCTGTCAATGAATTAGAATAACGTCTTCAAATGGCTCAGCCACTTTGGAAAAGAGGATTTTACTGTCTCAGGAGGACAGCATTATTCTTTCTACTCGTATTCAGACACCTCTCCTCTCCTCTCCGCTCTACTCTAGCTCCTGCCAGACAGGGCCCCAGAGTGGTGTGTATATAAACACGGATCTTGTACAGAGAGCAGGGTGCAGCTGCTGTGAAGGCCAGAGAGAGTGTAGGTCCAAACCTCAGGAGTAAATTAAAACACAAATTAGGGTATACATTATTATTATTATTATTATTAATTACACTAACTGTAAAACATCCAACAAGTTACAAAATATTGCGTGAAGCACTACTGTAAGTACTAATTGTATGATTGTTTCATGCTTTAAAGGGGAGTTTGTCGTGCTTACAATCGGAGCTCGTGCTTACAACAGGTAATAGGACTCAGCAATCGCATTATTGAAGAATTCTGCAGAAAGTCTCTTAAACACAGATAGACACATTTTTACAGTCAAAGCCCATTAAATGCAGATGACTAAATCTGTTGCATTGCCCAACGCAGACTACAGTACATCTCCTTCCATCGTTATTTTTAAGTCACGGAGGCCCATTTGGTTCTGATTGGCTCATGGGCTCACTGAATGTGAAGCATTGCTACTCTTTAACAGACACTGCCTTCTTAAATTATCATTTGAACCAAATCGACTGTCAGCACTACGAGAAAATAATTAATCTATTTTAAATAGCATTTTAGCTGTTCAGTCATTACCTTGAGCTTTTAACACTATCAACAACGTGTTTCCCTTGGTGATAGCTCTCACTAGCTATGTTTCCATTAGACTGTTGAAGCAAAATTATCTTGAAGTGCTAAAAATAATTGCTTCTCTTTCTGTGCCACATCCACCAAGACAGGTGTTTCCACGGAAACTGCTTTGTCTGTGAAATGTAGAACCAAATGGTTTGAACAAGCCCCACATCTCCAGGTTAACAATGATCAAAATTAATAATTTCTACAAAAGAATGTTTTTTTCTTGTTCCAATTTGAGTAAGGAGAGAGGTAAGTCTTAAATGCAACTGTTTCCAGTAGCCTTACTGCTAATTTAGGTGAGTTTTTCCAATTTTTCCAAACTGTCATCTTGATAATTATCGAAAAGGTCTAATATCTGTATCACTGTTTCCATTAGTTGTCACTACTAAGTTGTAAACCAAACATTGTAACGTAGCCAAAATTAATTTTAAGGCAGATGCATTTACAGAAAAGCTAATTTCATGACCGCACCTTGGGCAATTAATTGAACTGGGTATTTTCATAAATTTTCTATTTAGCAGAAACTTTTAGCCACAGTGGCTTGCTAAAGTCCATTTCATGGGGGGATTGCTTCGATGTTTTTTGTTTTTGTTTTGACTGTCTTGCTGTGTCTTATGAACATATGTACATCTGAAGTGGAACATTTTCTCTCTGTATAGTTCTTGGTGCTTTTTCACAGAGGCTCAACTGGTCATCTAGGCTCTAGGGTCACACACTAATATTCTTAGCTCATTGTGAGGGATAAACCGCAGAGCTATCAACAGTGAATGAGGCTTCAATCCGTACCGGAACCCTTTGCTGGAAGGAACAAATTTCTGTCTCCCCCTGTTTAAGCTTCAGGCGGTGGACTGGCATCGAGGCTGCAAGTCGGTGTCAGAAAAAGTTAAGTGTCATGAGCGTAGCAATGATATAGCATACCTACCACGAGCGGAGGTAAATGGACCAGGCGCA
Organism: Synaphobranchus kaupii; assembly: GCA_029718625.1. Taxonomy (NCBI): domain Eukaryota; kingdom Metazoa; phylum Chordata; class Actinopteri; order Anguilliformes; family Synaphobranchidae; genus Synaphobranchus; species Synaphobranchus kaupii. The sequence continues at coordinate 10,281,368 of CM056378.1, forward strand.
ATACGTGTACGTGTCTGCATACGTGTCTGCTCCCTGTATTAAACACTCTGTAACAGCCAATCACTGAGTGAAGAGGCACTACAAGGAGAGCAGCCTCAATGGTGTGGCCAGACTTGAAACCTGATTGGTCGAGGTTAGTCTGCTTGAGATGGAGAGACAGTTGGTCGCAGGCTGCATGATCAAATGTTTTATATATTTTGTGTTTGGTGTCAGTTGCTATTATATAGCTACATTTTAATATATTTAAATTGTATGTCCTCAAGACCTGCATAAAGCATATGCAATACCTTCAAGAGCATGGCATTATTAATTTGTAAAGAATGCATACATATAAGCTATGCTGACATAGGGTAATATAACAAATGTTTGTGTCAGCTGTTATGAAGCACTGTTGTTGTTGGTAGAAATATGATGCTCAAGAAGGCACTGTGTACTTGAAATCAAGTGAAGCTCAAGTAAGGTGTGACCTTTTCTTCAAAATGTGCAACACAGCGAGCTGTGAAAAACACACACATAAGCACAGATCTGATTAATGAGAGATTATTAGAGATAATGAAACATTTTACTCTCATTACGCAGTCTATCCATGTACAATACGAGTCTTCACAGCAAGTGAAGCTCAAGGAAATATACACCAGAGATAACAGTTATTCGTCGGTTAACTGCTTAACTGTTAAGGGTGATCTTATGAATTCACATTCACAATAACAAGGCGAGTATTGCACTCTACACTGCTAAAGGTTTTGCATCTGCTTAATTTTCATTTTCAACAAAATGTGGACAAAGAAAACAAGAGACTTTGGGGAATCTTCCCAAGCTTCCCATAGGCTACTCTGTCAACATGAAATATCTGTAGCAATAGTACATCCCCACCCACTGAATGAGTCTCTGTTGTCGCCATACAGGAAGTTAACAGGCTACCAAACCAAGTAGACATCAGATAAAAAATATTAGATCTTAAGGTTCAACCCAAGGTTTGATATGGAAAGCAGCATGTGGGATGGGTATTTCTCACATGTATTACCTAAACAAGCAGCATGTTTATGATAAACTCCCTCTGAAGTTAACCCCTTCTCTAGCACCGCCTATTTTTTTTTAAAAACAAGCCCAAAAATAAAATGGTTACTGTTCTTGAACCCCTTTGACTACAGGCATAATCCTTGTCTCTTCTGTAAGGTAACCCTGGGAGTCAGAATTACTCTTAAGTATTACTGAAACAAAGTGACAGAAGTACAGAAACACAGAGTGGAAGTTTTTTTATTTTTCTCAGCTAAAAGATTTTCTTTTTTTTTTTGCTGGGATAAGGATAGCCTACCGACTTTACCGTTATGCGTGTCGTCTGTGGATTTCCGTGGAACACATAGAATGTACAGAGTTGTAATTTTTACCTAGCCTGTTTTATGTCGTTACGTAATAAGTTACTGTTGCTGCTATAACATTGTGATCGTAAAATAGTTTATAGAGATACAGTTGTGAGTTTTAACACACATAATCTGGTCACACAGTATATTGTGTGACCAGATTATTTAAAGATTGCACTGTTAGAAAATGCAATGAATGCAAATCCAGGCCGGTGGTAGTTAAGGGGTTAAATTAAATTAGTCTTTCTGTATTCGTTTATGGTGGACAAAACGTCCTTCTGGCAGGAAAATAGTTTTTCATATAATGAATTTACAAGAGAATTAGTCATTAGCATGTCTGGCTAGAAAACCAAAGTAATTAATTTTTTTTCCATGATAAAATGTCAGAAAAACATGAACACAGAATATCATATCTTGAATGCAACAAAAGCATCATGAATGTGTGTATTTGTTTCTGTATGGCCAGTTTTTAATGAACATTTGTCCTTAAATTTGTCCTTTTAATAAAAAATAAAAGCAAGTATCACAGTCATTTCAATGAAAACATTTTTACAATAATTTTGGGTTTATGTAGAAAAATTCCTAATTTCAGTGGTTCATCTTTAAAATATGAATTTATAAAGTTGGTGCCCAATGGGAGCATCTCCAATTGCTAATTTTACAATGGCCAATCATCTGCAGGTCTAGACAAGTGCAGAGTGTAGGCATCCATGGTGTCCTTCAAAACTTTAAAAAAAAAATTCTACAACTTATTGTTATGTTTATGGTCTCTCCTTGATTCTTTTAATATTGATTTATTGTTGTAAAGTGTATTGAGACACCCTGGTGATTTTGCACTTCAAGTAAACTTTGATTGATTGATTGATTGATTGATTGATTGATTGATTGATTGATTGATTGATTGAACACAAGGTGTCGCCAGTTGCTTCTTTTCAGAGTGCAGCTAAGCTCGCACAGACTTTCGCATGCAGTCCGCACAGGTGCATGAGTGCCCAGTGGGGGAGCTAGATAGCAATGCTGATCCCTATCTAACTGAGCCCATCCATACCCTGGGAGACACAATCGTCAATTGCATGTTGCCCTATGGAGTTACTGGGTACAGTCGGCAGGGCAGTGCGAATTCAATCCGAGGCCGTTAGGCTCATTCATGAGCCACAGTGTGGTACCTTAACCGTATGAGGCATCCAACAGCCCCACATTTCATTTTTAAGTCAATGTTATGGTCAAACCGTAGTCGAATCTATGACAGAGAAACAATACACATAACCATGGTGCTTTTTTCAGTTAATTTCCTGAACTGAATGAGCAGAAATACAACTGACCCCAACCCTAGTAGCTATGCTCGTTAGCATTATTAGTGGTTTTAAACAACTTGGTAATTCTTTTTTTTATTTTAATGCTCTTATTTAAACTAAATAATTGAATTCATTTTCAGTGCGAAAATAAGTTGCCGTAACTTTAACGACAGAAAGGCCTCGGTGTATGAGCTGCAGCCATTTTAAATCATTATTTACAACCCGACTGCACACAGACCAATATGTGCAGTAGCACTAATGGGGAGGACAAGGGCAATGTGATCACGGGTCCTCCAGGAGCCAAACCCAGATGCACTGCCTTCAGTGAGGTATAGCACTCAGCAGACACACGGCTATCCCACAATGCACCCAGGAGTGTTTTTCTCACATGCTTAATGGAGCCTGAAATACAAACACAGAAAAGCGGGCGCCTAATCAACATGCAATAACGTGCCCCAGATGTGTTTTATATTGGCTTTTTCCCCCCTCTTTTATTGCAATATTTATTATATACATCATCTTAGAGACGTTCACTGTGGTTATGGTTTCAGGTTGTGTACAATGAATGCTCAGTGCGCTGGCGTTAGGCCCAGCGCTGGCGCTCTCTGAACACGCCGACTCAAGTGACTGCCATGCCAAAGGTTTAAAAACATGTCAGATATTCAGCAACACAAGTATATAAATACATCTGAGATACTGAGGTACTACTAAAGTTGTGATGCACACTAAATATAAATTAATGCTGCTATTTATATGAGCTTTATAAAAACTATCATATAAATAGGAAGAAATAAATAGGTAAGCTCTCTTTTCTCTCTCTCTCTCTCTCTCTCTCTCTCTCTCTCTCTCTCTCTCTCTCTCTCTATATATATATATATATATATATATATATACTGTATGTAGAGAGAGAGAGCTAGAGAGCTTACCTATTTATGTCTTCCTATTTATAAGGGCTCATAAGATAGCAAGGTTGCAATCTAATGTTATATAATGACTATTGCATATGAGCAAGCTATATAGGCAATGGTAAAGACGGAAAATATACCTTGTGCATTCCAATACTGCCAGAGATGTGGAGAAAAAAGAAGAACAGACAAGATGAAACTATATGAGAGAAGTAGAGAGCGATATAGACAGAGTCAGAGCAAGCAGGGAAACGGAGAGACAGAAAAAGAGGACCACTATCGTGCGACCTAAGAGTGCAGCTGTCTGCTCTTGAAGGAAGAAGCCCAGCCCACAGATTAGAGTGCTCTGACCTTGCAGAGTGCCACAGTGCCAAACAGGACAGCCAGCCGGACTGGCACTAGACCTAGGGCGCAGTCTGCCCATTCAGCAGACCACCAGAGAACGCTGAGAAAATCCCTCTGAACCCAGATTATGAACAGGGATCTCGGGAATCCGTTTACAGTGGAAAACAAGAGAGAGGGAGAGAAAAACTTGCCATTTTCCTGTGTAAGGTGAGAAAACAGAGGATTCCCCATTGGACACGCTACAATGTTTACCTTCCCATTTCAGAGATTATTACTTTTAAAGCTCAGTGTGGCAAACACACATACACCTCTGATCAAAAACTTTGGAGTCTGACTGTAGCAGAACTATTACTGTTCATGAACATGGAGGGACGAGGATGGAAGAAACTTGAGGTTTTTTTTATATTGTCATTTATATTATATTGTCAAGGAAATGAATCGAGAGGATATTGACAGACCAGGGTGTGGATGGGCCCATGAGTACATTATTGATTAAAACAATAATTATATCATTTTTAATTATGAATTTAATTAATTATTTATATAATTATAAATAGTTTTTTGAAGGTGAAGATTTTGTTTGTTTTGCAGCACGTGAGTGCATTACTCTAAACAGCCTTGCCTTTGTAACATCTAGCAGGGGATAGAGAATAATGTGTTGTCCATTATGGGTATTTCTGCGTGAATTTATTACATGTTTTAATAATGTATTGTTCATTTTATACCTCAGAAACAGAAGAAGGTAGGCCAGTTATCGCAAACAGAAAGAAAAATTCTATAATCTAGTTTAAGCAGTAAACATGTCACATTTTTTCCTCCTAAATCCTCTCACACTGCATTCTTTTTTTTAATATTGTGCATGTTTTTGCTCATCATTGCAACCTAGACAAGCACACATTCTCAGTTAAGTTTGCAGAGACACTGAATTGGCCAGAGGGGGGGGGGGGGGCGGTATGGGAGCTGCTGAGGTGTCAACACTGTAAAGGGTGGTGCTAGTTTTAGCACAAAAACAGGCGCATGGCATGTCATCTTAACTTTCTCAAATCCAAATGAAATTAGTTACATTTTAAAATCAAAACTTTTACTGTCTAAGACACAGAGGTGGACATCCAGGGGACATAAAGTAAAAGTAATCCCCGGTATTTTGCTCCAATCACCTGGATTTGCTAATTAACATAATTATTCAGTGAGGAGGTATAACTAATTAGTGAAATCAGCTGGCTGAGTCTATGGGTGGAAGAAACACATGGTAGGACTTGTACTTTATGTCCCCTGGATTTCCACCTCTGCTAAGACGGTAAAAGAGAGCATGTCGCTGAAGAGACAGCATGGCCGCTTTTATTGGAAATAAGTGAGATTTTTGTGGCTGAGTGTGGAACAACTGGCTGGGTGTGGAATAAAAAAAGCCAATGGGTTTTCTAAAGAAGATACCTGGGCATTTATGCCATGTTTCAACATGCTGATAATGTTTCACCAGACAAGATGAAATTCAGTTCTTGCATCTGCTATAAATGTATGCTTGAGTCATCAGTTTGATCCGTAAAACTCATTGTAGGTTCCTGGAAGTATTTATCTCATCTTATTGACTAACTGTCAGTGTCTTTTCAGACTTAGGCTATTTTATTTTACACACCACACATTCTCAACAATTTATTAAAGAATCCAGTTTTAATCCAAGCCATGGTAAAAAATATATTTTGGCTATACCATGGCTTGGATTAGGCTACGACTTGATTCTGATCCAGCCATGCTGCATGTTTATTTATTGTAAAGAGTAGGCCTATATAAGTGTATTTTTCAAAAAGGCAGGAAAGGGAAACAATAAAATGAATCTGGCTAACATTACTGCAATGGCTCCCAGATTCAACGCACTGTCAGGCTTTGGGAGGATATGCTGGTGCCATTTAAGGAGGGCAGACCCCAAACAACTCCAGACACTGCAGCGACAATACCCCTGCTTCCGTTCAGTCCTATAGTGGGGTCTGGATGGTAGTATCTCAGAGGCCAGAGACAGAGAGAGAGAGAGAGAGAGAGAGAGAGAGAGAGAGAGGGGAAGAGAGAGAGAGATAGGGGAAGAGAGAGAGATAGACAGAGAGTGATGGAACACAACCATTTACTGACATGCACACAATATGAACACACACGCACGGACACATACATACAAACTTGTTGCTGCTTCACACACACACACACACACACACACACACACACACACACACACACACACACACACACACACACACACCTGTTACTGGGTTACTGTATATATATTATTCAGACAAATTATCACTGGTATTTTGTATTTTCTCTCACTCACGTTGACATGTTCCTTTTTCTAATCAACAAGCTTAGGCAATACAATTGAAAAAATTTGTCATGCCAATAAAGCATATTGAATTGAATTGATAGACAGAGAGAGAGAGAGGGGAAGAGAGAGATAGACAGAGAGAGAGAGAGAGGAAGAGAGCTAAACAGAGAGAGAGAGAGGAAGAAATAGAGAGACAGAGAGAGAGAGAGAGAGAGAGAGAGAGAGAGAGAGAGAGAGAGAGAGAGGAAGAGAAAGAGAAAGAGTGAGAGACAGACTGCAGGGATAGCATCTCCACACTCGCTGAGATAGGCATGCCCTCTCTTGGTTTGTATCGTATCTCACTGATAGATCCTACCAAGTCTCCTGGAAGGGTTCCATCTCTGCTCCCTGTCCCCTGTCTACAGGAGTCCCGCAGGGATCTGTACTGGGTCCTCTGCTGTTCTCTATGTATACTAAGTCTCTTGGTTCAGTAATTAATTCACATGGCTTCTCATACCATAGCTATGCTGATGATACTCAACTCTTCCTCTCTTTCCCTCCCTCTACCCCACAGGTTAAGGAGAGGATATCTGCTTGTCTGACTGACATATCTGAGTGGATGGCTACCCATCACCTGAAGCTCAACCTTGACAAGACAGAGCTCCTCTTCATGCCGTACAAGACCTCCCCACTACATGACCTCTCCATCACCGCTGCCTCCCGTTCTGCAAGGAACTTGGGGGTGGTCCTGGACGACCGGCTGGACTGCAAAGAGCACATCAGGGCGACGGCACGGTTCTGCAGGTTCCTCCAGTACAACATCAGGAGGATTCGACCGTACCTGACCACCTACTCCACCCAGCTTCTTGTCCAGACCATGGTCACCTCACGCCTGGACTACTGCAACTCCCTGCTTGCAAGCCTACCGGCCTGCACCATTCTGCCTCTTCAACTGATCCAGAATACAGCTGCCCGGCTTGTGTTCAACCTCCCAAAATTTTCCCATGTAACCCCCCTGCTGAGGTCACTCCACTGGCTACCAGTTGCAGCCAGGATCAGGTTCAAAGTTCTGACCCTGGCCTACACTGCAGCCAATAGGACAGGCCCCGCCTACCTGCAGGACTTAATCCAGAACTATGTTCCTGCTCGACCACTTCGCTCTTCTACAGCAGGGTGACTCGCACTTCCCCCCCTCCGTGTCAACGGCTCTCGCTCGTCCCGACTGCAGAGCTTTTCCACCTTAGCTCCTCAGTGGTGGAATGAACTTCCCATTCCCCTACGTTCTACTCAAACCCTGCCTGCATTCCGTCGAGGCCTGAAGACACACCTCTTCAGACTCCACCTTGACTGATATTCTAACCTAGTATTCTAACCCTGTGTTTTTCCTGTCTGTTTGTTATAGTTTATAATAGTATTTAGAATAGAAGTGTAGTATTGCTGATTTACCCACAGCTTACTGTGAACTACAGTCAACGTTCATTACTAGGGATAGCTGCTACATTATGGGAAGGATGTGCTTTGTCTTGTCTGTTCTGTAGTGATCTTGATGACGTCTCTGTATGCACTTATTGTACGTCGCTTTGGATAAAAGCGTCTGCTAAATGAATGTAATGTAATGGAGCAGCCAGCTGACATAATCAGTCAGCACAGCCAGATGGGCCACAATGTGCAGCCCTGCCCTGCCCTTCCCACATTATATACAAAACATAATATTTCAGATTTTATTCTTTGCTAATTGAATCCTCCTTTTCATTACAAGTATTACTCCAGTGGCAGTTAGTTATCAAATGTGTCCTTAAATGTGTACCATTGTTATGAAAATATAATTTAGATTCCTTTGATTCTTGAGCAGATCATCAAAACCAACTTACTGTAGGCCTATATCTAAATCATTCATGTATGTTATGTAATGTGCTAAAATACTGCTAATTATTATTACTGAATGGTGATTTATGAACAGTCAGTGGTTAAGAAAGCACGAGAATGTGTAAGAATTTATGACACTGTCATATTAGGAATGTACTGCAATCCTTAATTTACAGACATTTTGTCCCCTACAGTGTGAGGGTTGCTATATTGCAGATGGAATTAATTCAGTCACTTGCCTTGAAGTCATTATGAGTCAAATGAGGTGTTACTAGTGTTTCTAGTAAGGTCATTTTGTTTCACTTTGATTAATATTTTCCAGGTCACAGACTGAAGAGGGAAAACAGGAGCCCAGGCAAGGCTAAAAGTCATATTTATAAAAGTGTATCTTATAAAAATATACCTTTCCTTTCCTGAAAGTTACTAGTCCATGAGGCAAAGACTGACAATGGACTTGATACCATTTCATGGTAGAATTCTGGTGATTCGCTTTTTGACATTAGTGCCTAAAAGAGATCGTGGACATGTCCACTGTATAGCGATTCGGAACAGTGGTTTGCAATACCGTATGTGTAGTTTAGCAAACTGTGTTAATCTGAGAGTAATCTTGGTTGGTTGGCTCATAAACTAGCTTGTTAAGCAAGGTTTCAATCTAATGTTATTTAGCTAGCTAAGCAGTCCTTATATGGTTATACAGGGGTTGGGCACAATAACCGAACCTCCACATGAAAATAACTTTAACTTCGGGGCAATTAAACCATAATTACAAAGGCAGCTACACAGGTGGGTCATATTACGCTGAATGGCAATTAGTAGCATGTCGGCCATTAAAGAGGTCTGACAATCAGCACTTTTATTATGCGTTTCCATAGAAATATGTGGCAATTAACAGAGTTCCGAAGAGGCCAAATAGTCACTGCCCAAATTGCAGGTGCTTAGGTGACAATAACTGCACAATTATTTCAAGTGGCAAGAGCATGAGTGCTGAATATGACAATGTATGCCAAAAAATGAACAAACTGCCTCAGCAAAAAGGAACAGTGGTCACAAGTCACAGTTCGCCGACAGGGACGTACAGACACAAACCAGGATAGTTGTTAAACACTGCAAAACTACATGCTCAAAAATGTTCCATTTTACTCTCTGAAAGTACCTCTCTGTTCACATACAGTAAGACACAAAAAAGGAAGACGTGAGCTTCTGAAGCAGTGGATTTGCCAACAGTCACATCTGGGATGAGTAGCAAATTAGGACATCTGCGCCCAAATCTCTGAGAGCTAGCAGGCCATGTGCAACAACTCCCCATGTTTCACAGCGGTGGGGGGAGGGGGGCTGGCAGCACAAGGGTATACCTACACCCCCTCCCTGGAATAGAATTAGAACCTATTAACTTTAGAGTACTGCTAACTCAGCAATGCACAAATTATAGGAGAGAGAGACAAGACAGGTTTACTTTTTCAGGTCTGAGAGAGAAAATAAGGAACAAGCACACTTAAAGAAATGATTGCTAACATGTAACTACTGTGAAAGCTAAACATTGCTCCTTTCTTGTCTTTTTTTATTCATATCTTAATTATTTACCGTATGTGATACTTTAGAATGCTGTCGGTGCTTCAAATGTATATTTAAAGGGAACTATAGTAAGCAGGCCAGTCAGCTATCAATCAATCTTCCTAGTGCATGCTGAAATTACTTGCTGGGTCATGTTTAGCCTGCTCTTTGAGTGTGGGCCACTAGTAGTTTGCACACAGTCTGATTATAGATATGCATTTAGTTATCTGTTAACTTCTTACAACGTCTATCTCCAGACAGCCAGGATTTACTACAGCCTGAAAGTTCCATAACGTTTCAGAACGTGGTAGACCTACTGATGACAAACCTGACATTTGCAATGCGTCATGAGTGAACCGGTATTCACATGCTGCGTAGGCTACAGTACAATAGTATCCATTTTGTAGTAAAACGAACGTCAGAAAAATAGTTTATTGAAAATAGTTCAATGCACTGAAAAGAAATGACATTACCAAAACTGAGGCGCAAATGAATGGTAAATACATTAAGCAGAATTTCATATTTTGTTGCATTTGCTGGCTACATATTTTTATTTAAATTATATGAGAGGTAAAATACTGGACAAACTTAACCATACAGCTATCTCCAGAAATTGAGCACCATTACTCGCTTGCAAAACAATTAATCTGACTTAGGCTAATAACTAGAAGTAATGCAGTCTGTGATTCCAGTGTAGTTTTAGGTAATATCAATATGCCATTATAAGTGCACCGGAGTCAGTACTGTGTGGCCTCGATTACTCACCATTGTCACGTTCCAAACTCAAACTAATGCCAACAGTTACATAAATAGACTTCCACATTTGCATTTAAAAAATACATAACACATTTGCATGCGCTGACGCGCATAACGTAAAGTACAGTATCAATATCTCTAAAACTACCATTAATGTACTAAACACGAAATAAACAAATTAATAAGATATGACACAATCAAATGTAGCCCATTATCCATGCGATTCTGCTCGCCCGTGGAGAAAATAACTGTTGACTGATAAAACTTCTGATCAACTTTCCCTCTCTTGCGCATGTTTTCTTTAACCGAGACTATACCGTAACATTTATGGCACCGGGATTCAGAAAGAACACGTAAAATCTATAAATAGAGCACACTCAATTCCAACTCATTTTCGTACATCTGCAGGCACAGCACGCTGCCAGCAATCATTTTGCTTTCTAAATAAGGAGAAAAAGGGATTTCCGCAAGTAGCAAGCCAGCTTAATGCCTAACACTGCACAGATATGAAACCACAGAGACATAACGACACTCACCTGTTCTTCTACAATTGGTTCTTTGTCTCTTTGTGTATTTCATGCATGGGAGAACTGTAATAGGCTATTTGCGGATTTATTAATGGAACAGAGAGAGCACAGCTTTTTTTTCTCGGTTACCAGGCAGTACTATTACATTGGACCTGCTGTAAAGCACAAGAAACCTCGCGAGCGTTGGACACGGTGTTCTGATTGCTTTGCCGAATGCAAATCATTGTGGCTGAATCATGCTGCTTGATATTATGAAGTCATGCGAAACTTGTGCCTGTTTAACAAGTCAGTTGATGTTTTGTTTGTATATTAGATTTATATTTTTCCAACAAGTGGAAAAAAAGAGGACCATGCAGTTACTGTGAACTGTCTACTGTCTGTGGATATGTTACCAGGTCTCCGCACTACGGAAGTTTAACATATTGAAATTGGATATATTATATCACAGATGTTCCATATCATACAAAATAATATCAGTGCCAAACAGTTTTGCACATTTCGTGCATAAGAAAAAAATATGATTACACTGCCAAGCTGGATATCAGGGAAATATATTCCAACTGGAAATATCAAATATCCAAAAAAGAAAATGCCAAACTGCATATATTATTTAACAGAATAGCTGTCACGTCATAAAAAAAATATTGTGAAGTAAAGTGAAAATTGATGTAAAATATTGCAATATTGGACCATTATTCCCACCCCTTTGTAACTTGTCATGTGAGATTAAGAGTTGTGTCATATATGTGGATATTCCTTCCTTTTTTGTACTCACCTTGCATTTATCTGGGAATATTATTGTTGACTGATTCAGAAGTACGCATGGCACATACTAAAACACATATACAGCACATATACAAATTGGAGAGGTGTGTGTTCTGAATATAGCCAGTCTGCATTGTACATTTTATGATGTCGTCTGTAATGTGAATAATAATAATAATAATAATAATAATAATAATAATAATAATAATAATAAACTTTATTTATAGAGGACCTTTCATACAAGGAGGCAAACAGCCAAAAGTGCTTCACAATGGAATGAAGAGAGAAACAGAGAGATACAAACCCTGTGGGAATGGCAGTGACAGCAGTGTATTTTGAATTTTGAAAGTAAATTCAAAATACACCCATTCTAATTTGAATCATGTATTGGACTGGTATATATAATAATAATACAGCCTTATTTTTCAACAGGCTCTTATTTTGTCGCTATAAATCTTGTCCTTGAATTAATAACAAAATATCAGGCATGCCTTCAGTGGGATCATTAAAACATTGTTTTTGTTCGTCTTTTGGAAAGACACAGCACAATAAATATGCATCATAATAATAGCCTGCCAGTAGTTGACAACTGTTAATAAAAGCTTGGCACAATACGACTTCCACCTTTTTATGATTGACTAGGCTATACTCAAATGGATATTCAGTGACTGAAGCCTCCTCCTGATCGGTGCCTTTCTACAATTTCATTCCATCTCGGGGACACAGGAGATGGAATTAAATTGGGGGGTCTTCTGGCAGGCTGGAAACGTGGCGTGGCAGACTGGGCAGGAAGGGGGCCATGACAGACTGGGCAGGAGGTGGCTGGACCAGGCGGGACAGGAACCAGGATGGTCAGGAACGGGTGTGGGGCGCCGGGGTCAGGAACAGGTGCGGGCGCCGCGGACAGGAGCAGGCACTGAGCCTGGGGGTCAGGAACAGGTGTGGGGGACTGCAGATGGCGCGGGAAGCGCACGGTCAGGGTCAGGCGCTCAGCCTGTGAGGAACCTTGGACGGAGCCGCCAGGGAACAGAGGACTGGACATGAAGGAACATGGAGGGAAGGGCAAGACTAACAAAGCTAGACTAGAACTAGAGACAAACTAACCTAAACCGCAGAGGACAAGCCATAACATCATGACGGGAATGAAGAGCTAAGACAAGCTACACCACAAGACGGTCTGGCCTTGAACAGAGGAATGGGGGAAGGTTAAATACAGAACTTGACAAGGAAACAATGAGGAACAGGTGGGGCACTTAACCAGAGAAACGAGAGGAAACACAACACAGGTGGGGGTGGAAGGAGAAACACCAGGTAAAGGGCGAGAGGGAAAACACGGGGTGGAAGGCCAGACGAACGGAAAACCAGGCATGGAACAACGAGACATGACATGTGCCACTCGAATCAGTGCTCTGCCACCCACATGCACAAGAAGCAGCACTGGATCGTGTGAAGCACCGCGCTCCAATGTTCTCACTCACAAGCTAATGACTGTTTTACACCTCATAGATCCCAAAGTACTACAGGAGAGCTATTATCAGTTGGAGTACAGCTCTCGATGATGACAACTGATGCCCACAGTAGGATTTATGGAGTATTAGATGTATGCAGTAGAAACCTGGCCGACTTCAACCATATTTACCGGTGGTAGAATGAATCCTACTGTGCCCTATTGCTTCTCAATCCTGGTTGCAGTCGGCTTATGACATAGTCCACACTCAAATGTGATATCTAGGCTATACCCTTATGGAAACGTAATACACTGCAGTATATTTTAAATATATTGTGAAGATAATTTTGATATATTTACAATATACTGCAGCATATTCTTTTTCCATAGGGGTAGGGCCCCAGATGCTCTGATTATGACCACAGTTATATGTTTTATTATAAAATGTATTTTAATACAGCAGCTAGAGAAAAAAAAGTTAAAAGTTTAACTTAGGGTTAGTTATTCAAACTATACCGATGTTGCTTACCTGTGACAGTGTACTTTAAAAGTAACGGTGGTTTTTATTTGGACTGTGTCACTGCTTAAGAAACACTGTAAAGGGAAAGTAGATTGTGGAAACAGGGAGTAGGCTACACGTCTCCTGGAAATGCAAGTCTATGGAAGATGTTGAAATTTAAATGATTCCAGATAAAGCTCTCGATGACGAAACGATGGCATTATCTTTCTCCCCCCTTGTTCAGGGGTGTAACACTTTCCTGTCTTTGCTCCTCAGCTTCCATTTTATAAACACCCTGATAAGTTCACAAACCTGCAATGAACGAGCATAATCGCTGTATCTAAAATCCTTCTTACTTAGTCCTGCATTACCCATAATACAGTAAGAATGTCATATTGATGCCTGTCGTGAGTAGCATGAACTGCCGGTTGCTGGAACAGTGTAACTATCTGACGTGGCAGAATCGCTGTACAATGATATTGGCCAATACAGAGGTGAGAAAGAGCAAGGACGTCAAGGACTTCTAGATTTAGCTTCTGTTACTGGAAGTCAAATGGCAGGAACTGGCAGTGAGACACAAATGCCTTTCCTTCGAGGCTGCTGTGATCCAGCATAAGCCTTTACATGTTATGGGTTAACAATGGCCATAGATCTTCAGCAGTATCAACCCAGTTACTCTAAAGAACTAAACAAGAGCCTCCCTGTATAGGAATAATTTAATCTCCACATCATGCATACAGCAGGTCAGTAATTTTAGCCTGCGATAATGGCAAATTAGGTTGGAAAACCTGTTAAACTCCAGATCACCTGGCACTACTGTAGCCCCACAGATGGGTGCTGGATTAGAGGGAAGGTCACCTAGTTAGGGATGTTGATGGGAAAGCACAGCAGGCTATTCTCAATGTTCGGGAAGTAGGCCAATGTGATTACCAAGTCCTTTCAGCCACCCTGCAGAAGCAGTCTGGCAGTAACAGCGAGATGATGAGGGAGCACCTCTACATTCTCTTAAGCAGGCACCAACCCTTGCTATTTGAGGGAATGCTTAGGGGAAGCCAGGTTTACTCCGGGAAGACACTTATCTGCAAGAAATGAGGTGAGGTTTCACGTAGATTACAATTCCTAATCCTGAGTCTCTGCCGCAGTCAAACTGCCAAATGCCACGGTGAATTGCGCTGGGCAGTGTAACAGCCTCTCCTGCTCCATTAAGGTACAGAACTGATGTAGTCTGTTGGACCAGATTTCCACTGCTGTGCACCCGGGCTTCTGCCAAATGCAGGGGATCCACCAACCTAAACAGCTTAGAACTGACCGAGATGCGGCTTAAAGAGGGCAACAGATGTTGGGTTTAGAGCACAAAAATCCTATCTGGCAGGTTTGAAAGGCTAGAGCATCTTAGAGCTGGCGTTTTCCATCCTGCATGAGGGGCAGCCTCCCGACGTTCATTGCCTAAAGCTGACAGTCAGGATACGTCGAGTTCACCTTCGCTGGAGCAGCAAGTTAGCAGAAGGTTAGCCATTATGAAAAGAAGCCACCTTCCGTACTACACTGCTAGCCTCGGAGGACCACGGAGGAACTCACACTTCCCCAGAGTTGAATTAGGGGTTGCCTATTAGCGCTAATGACAGCCTCAGGGAGGCAGGGCGAGAGCATTATCCACTGTCATAATTAAATTTTGGGAAAAAGCCCGCATGTCCTGAGCCCAGTGGGAGTCACCCAGTCAAAACCACAGGCAGTCCCTGGGAAATCAACAACGGGGCCTCCACATTAACTCCCCCCCCCCCCCCCCCCCCAAAAAAAAAAACAGATAAAAGTGTAGTCAACAGAGCAGTAGAGACTCGAGCTTGGTCTGCTGTGAAGATCAGGCAGGTGGTGCTGAGGAGCAGCAGTGAGCTGAATCAGGTTCCGCGAGGTTTACCACCCACCCAGACACCGGCATGGGAATACCTCTCCCATCCCCATTCCCATTCATCAGATATCCCCTGTGTAGCCTACGATTCGGAATAAAACAGCTTCAAGAGTTATTGGACCATAATGGTTTTGTCAACTATCCAAGTAAAGAAAAAGTGAAGCAGGTGGAGGTTCTATGACCACAACAGAAAAAAAAGCCTAAATCTGTCCCCTACACCCTTTAGCCCAGTGGTCCCCCAACCCTGTTCCTGGAGATCTACTGTCCTGTAGGTTCCCACTCCAACCCAAACTAAGCACAGCTCATTCAACAGCTAGAGATCTCATTAGTAGAATCAGGCGTGCCAAATTGGGGTTGAGATGAAAACCTACAGGCAGATCTCCAGGAACAGGGTTGAGGACCACTGCTCTAGCATAGCCTAAATCATTGGGTTTGCATGGATCAGCTTCCTGGAACTCAAAATGGGCACTTGTGCCTGGAACCTGGCCCTGACAGGAAACCAGAAACAGCTGTTTATAATAATAATAATATATCAGCATTATGTTATAATGAGAAAAGGATCTCATTTTGATGAGAAACTTCCTCATCTCATTATAACAAGGAAATATAATGTTTTGAAGAGAGGGCGACATGCTGATTACTCATCAAATGGTGCAGTTTATTGACCAGGATATATAGTACAGCCCTAGAATGCCCTCTCATTGGATTACAGGGAACTATTCTCATGCTGAAATACACTGCCTGGCCAAAAAAAAAGTCGCACACTCTAATATTTTGTTGGACCGCCTTTAGCTTTGATTACAGCGCACATTGTCACGGCATTGTATGGACAACCTTATGCAATGTCACAACATTCATTTCCGTCCAGAGTTGCATTCATTTTTGGCCGAGATCTTGTATTGACGACGGGAGAGTCGAACCACTCCGTAAAGTCTTCTCCTGCACATCTCAAAGACTTTCAATGGGGTTAAGGTCAGGACTCTGGTGGCCAATTACAGTTTTTTTCGATTGCTTAAGCACGATTTTGAAAACAGGGCCCGGTTTTTCAAAACACTACACACAATTAGCACAACCACACACCCAATTAGCAGAACACCTCAGATCCTTTGCAAAATGAAACATTCTTGTAAAAACTATACACTAATTTATAAAAACCATATTTTGTTACCATATGAAACACACACGTTTCATATGACTTAATTCTGTTTGAACCAGTTACACACTGCTGTTGCTAACCTAAAACACTTTTAGCAATTCTACTTCTCAGTGATTAGAGTACTGTAAGTGAAGTACACAGAGCAAATATACAAAAAATTCACCAAACACTACACAAGACCAATGCTGCAGACTGATGAAAATATAATTTATTTCTCTCCATATACCAAAATCAGTCAACATGTCAACATGGAGAATCACAACAAAACATGTCCCCGTTTTCATGCTACTACAGTAGTGTGCATAACACTGTAAGCTCAGCAAATATCAGACAAACATAAAATACTGTATCCAGTACAGGTTACAATTACAGTAAAAAATAAATACAAAAATAAATACAAAAATTCTGAAAAAAAACTGAAAATACAGTGCAGAAAATACTAGACATTATCTCTTCGCCTAGCTGGATGTGACCAAAGAATTTCATCAACATCACAGGCAATAACCTCATTGGCAAGACAACGTGGGAAGAACCGTCTTGAATGTCGAATCCATCCTTGATTTGGGTCACAGGCCTCCTCCATGGCCTGAATGAGGGGTACCTGAGCCTGGGGCCGGAGATCGTAAACCCTCCCACCGCCATGCCGAGAAAAACTCTTCGATTGGGTTTAGAAACGGAGAGTATGGTGGAAGGTATAGTACTGTAAACTGTGGATGGTGTTGAAACCAGTTCTGGACCAGAGCAGAGCGGTGGAATGACACATTGTCCCAGATGACTGCTGTGACGATGTTGTGCAATCGGTCCAAAAATGTGAGAATGTGAGGTGTCTTGTAAGGGCCCATATTGGCATGACGGAGGAGGACCCCATTCTGTGTAATGGCAGAGCAAAGGGTGATGCTACCCCCATGTTGCCCTGGGACATTGATTATAGCCCTGTGGCCAATGATATTTCTGCCTCT
>CM056378.1:10299492-10390112 GCA_029718625.1 Synaphobranchus kaupii
GACATGATTTGAATGTGATGTTTGAATTGAATTCTTGGGTTGCTAGTTTCTCATTGTTTTTTTTTATTTCTGAAACTGCACATTTTTTGGACCACAGGGGGAAAAGGCAATACAGAGTTTTTTTTTTTTTTTTAAACGTCTGCCAATGATAGCCTTTAATGAAGTTACAAGTTAAGCAGTTTTTCAGTCTCTCTTGGGCAGTTTTTTTATTATTTTTTTTTAAGTTATGGATCTTGCAGCAAAAATAAATTTGCAGTATCACATAGTAGTTGGTTTGTTTATGAGGTTCTGGTTGTCATCAAAGCAATGATGATTATTTATTTTTAGCTCATCCAACATGATGGTGGCCATTGTGCTGGTCCATAGATGTGAGTTTTACTTAAAGAAGTATTCTTTAAATAAAGTGAGTGGGTCTCAAAGTCGAGTGTCAAACTGGGTTGCAGACTGTTAAACAGAGAGGGTAACTAGAGAATCTTTGGTGTAAGGCTGTGTATGTGGCTCATCAGGGGATAAACAGTCCTCAGCCTCTCCATGCATTTTGGGATTAGCTTTTAAAATGAGAGCTGACAGTTGTTTGACTACAAAGGGAATATTCTTCATAATTTAACAACTTTTAAAAATGAGGCTTCTGGGGACATCTTATCCAATGGTTAATCCTTAAGTTTAACAGCTGCCTATATACACACAAGAATATATAAATATTATTTAAGAGTACTTAGTGTAATTTCCTTGTCAAATGGATGGAAATGTACAATAACCATTTAGTGTATCTGTTTAGTTTGTGTGCATCACTATGTGCGTGTGTTAGCGTATGCACATGAGAATGTGTGTGCATGTGTGGTGTGTGTGTGTGTGTGTGTGTGTGTGTGTGCGTGTGTGTGTGTGTGTGTGTGTGTGTGTGTGCGTGCATGCGTGTGTGTGTGTGTGTGTGTGTGTGTGTGTGTGTGTGTGTGTGTGTGTGTTAGTGCGTGCCTGCATGCGTGTGTGTGTGTGTGGTGTGTGTGTGTGTGTGTTAGTGCGTGCCTGCATGCGTGTGTGTGTGTGGTGTGTGTGTGTGTGTGTGTGTTAGTGCGTGCCTGCATGCGTGTGTGTGTGTGGTGTGTAGGGTTTATAAATGGGGAGGGAATAATAAGTCAATAAATAAATAAAGTAAGAGGTCAGGACCTGGTGTGAAAAATTCCAGAAATTTCTGCCGAAAATATTGTCCGGCTGTTTTCTCAGTCAGGTGTGTATGCTGTAAACTCCTGAGAAAGTAACATTAGCTTCAAAATGAGCAGCATCAAACGTGATTTTGCTTCTACTTGCTCAACCCTCTGCCTTCAGTTGCTACACTAAAGATGAACTCTCACAGCAACAGGATTTGCTTTTGATTTAAAGGAGTGAGTATAAAAATGATTTAGCTATAAAATAGTTAATATATCTAATGTATCAAACATTAGCTATACTACAGACAGTTCAGTTGAATAATTGGGTTGCATGGAGGTAACTTGGCTAGAAATCTGAGTGTGGTCAAGAGAAAGTTTTAACATTTGTTCAGTCAAACAGATAATAATATTAGCTAACAAACTAAACCTGAAATGATATCAGCTTGCCAAGTAATGAAAGTTCACCAAGTACATTTATCTGACAGGTTATGATTATTTAAAATAGCTTTTTTTAAATCAGTTTTTATGACCAAACAAATACCTGTTACTAGGCATAGGAACTTAAAAATGCAAGTGTTAGTACAACCCATTAGCATGCCGGTAGATTGTTTAAAGCTGATGTAGGCTAACTGTGTAGATGACATTCTATATTTACTATTACAGTTTTTTTTCGATTGCTTAAGCACGATTTTGAAAACAGGGCCCGGTTTTTCAAAACACTACACACAATTAGTACAACCACACACCCCAATTAGCAGAACACCTCAGATCCTTTGCTAAATGAAACACTCTTGTAAAAACTATACACTAATTTATAAAAAAACATATTTTGTTACCATATGAAACACACACGTTTCATATGACTTAATTCTGTTTGAACCAGTTACACACTGCTGTTGCTAACCTAAAACACTTTTAGCAGTTCTACTTCTCAGTGATTAGAGTACTGTGTAAGTGAAGTACACAGAGAAAGTGCAAATATACAATAAATTCACCAAACACTACACAAGACCAATGCTGCAGACTGATGAAAAATATAATTTATTTCTCTCCATATACCCAAATCAGTCAACATGTCAACATGGAGAATCACAACAAAACATGTCCCAGTTTTCATGCTACTACAGTAGTGTGCATAACACTGTAAGCTCAGCAAATATCAGACAAACATAAAATACTGTATCCAATACAGGTTACAATTACAGTAAAAAAAAAAAATTTGAAAAAAACTGAAAATACAGTACAGAAAATACTAGACATTATCTCTTCGCCTAGCTGGATGTGGCCAGAGAATTTCATCAACATCACAGGCGATATCCTCATTGGCAAGACAACGTGGGAAGAACCGTCTTGAATGTCGAATCCATCCTTGCACAGCTGCGGCATCGATTTGGTCACAGGCCTCCTCCAGGGCCTGAATGAGGGGTACCTGAGCCTGGGGCCGGAGATCGTAAACCCTCCACCGCCATGCCGAGAAAAAACTCTTCGATTGGGTTTAGAAACGGAGAGTATGGTGGAAGGTATAGTACTGTAAACTGTGGATGGTGTTGAAACCAGTTCTGGACCAGAGCAGAGCGGTGGAATGACACTGTCCCAGATGACAATGTATTGCATCTGGTGCGTTTGGTTTACTGTTGTGACGATGTTGTGCAATCGGTCCAAAAATGTGATAATGTGAGGTGTGTTGTAAGGGCCCATATTGGCATGACGGAGGAGGACCCCATTCTGTGTAATGGCAGCGCAAAGGGTGATGTTACCCCCACGTTGCCCCTGGAACATTGATTATAGCCCTGTGGCCAATGATATTTCTGCCTCTCCTTCTTGCTTTTTGCTTTTGTGAGGTTGAACCCTGCCTCATCTATGTATATGAATTCATGCAGGATTTCCTCAGCATCCATCTGTAAAACTCTCTGAAATACAGTGAAAGACAAGATTGTGTAGTTCAGCATATATCTAGTATACAGTAAATTTACATGTAAAAAGGTTACGTGTGCAGTATGCAACATCACAGTGCTAAAGTGAACAATACATACCTCCACATACTCATGCTGCAGCTGTTTGACCCTCTCTGAATTCCGCTCAAAAGGCACTCGATAAAGTTGTTTCATTTGAACCTGATTTTTTTTAACCTGTTTTCTTGTTGAAATGTCCTAATGACAGATGCCACTGTATATCTGCTAAGATTTGGCTGAACTCCTAGTCCAGCGTCCCTCAGCGTCAATCCGTGGTTCACGACATGGTCAACTAGTGTTTTCATTTGATAAATTTGGTCCTCTTCTTCTTTGAGCACGTTCTCCTCCTGCTTCAGGTCTTCCTCTTCCTCTACCTCCTTCTCCTCCTCCGTGGATTCCCCCTCTCACCCTCACTCTTCTTTTTCTGACTCCTTCCATTTTGGTTGAAGACAGGTGAACTCACCTGCTGCATTTTTATAGTGCTTAAACCTGATTGGTGTGTCTACAATTAAGCAATCATGTGTTTGCGCACATGATGGCTGTGTTTAACCAATTGGCTCATATGTGTGGTAATTTGACAGTCAGTGCTTTGGAATTGCAAGGAAGTGACATCATGATATACTTCTGTGTCTAATGTATACAAGTGTGTTTAGTGTTTTGCAAATCACTGTGTGTATTGTTTTGCAAAAAGTGTGAGGCTGACATTGTGCTTATAGTGGTGCAAATCTGGGCCGATGTTTTGCTCCTTGAGTGTAAGGTTTTGATAATTGTGTAATACTTTTGATTTTAGTGTTTATGCAATCAAAAAAAACTGTAAGAACTGACTTTGATTTTCATTTAAACGGACCTGACATTTACAAGCTTCTACTCTGAAGTACCATCCTGCTGTGTGTGTGTGTGTGTGTGTGTGTGTGTGTGTGCAGGTGTGTGTGTGTCTGTGTGTGTGTGTGTGTGTGTGCAGGTGTGTGTGTGTGTGTGTGTGTGTGTGTGTGTGCAGGCGTGTGTGTGTGTGTGTGTGTGTGTGTGTGTGCAGGCGTGTGTGTGTGTGTGTGTGTGTGTGTGTGTGTGTGTGTGTGTGTGTGTGTGTGTGCAGGCGTGTGTGTGTGTGTGTGTGTGTGCAGGTGTGTGGTGTGTGTGTGTGTGTGTGTGTGTGCAGGCGTGTGTGTGTGTGTGTGTGTGTGTGTGTGCAGGTGTGTGTGTGTGTGTGTGTGTGTGTGTGTGCAGGCGTGTGTGTGTGTGTGTGTGTGTGTGTGTGCAGGCGTGTGTGTGTGTGTGTGTGTGTGTGCAGGTGTGTGTGTGTGTGTGTGTGTGTGTGTGTGTGCAGGCGTATGTGTGTGTGTGTGTGTGTGTGTGTGTGCAGGTGTGTGTGTGTGTGTGTGTGTGTGTGCAGGCGTGTGTGTGTGTGTGTGTGCAGGCGTGTGTGTGTGTGTGTGTGTGTATGTGTGTGTAGGCGTGTGTGTGTGTGTGTGTGTGTGTGTGCGTGTGTGTGCGTGTATGTGTGTGCAGGCGTGTGTGTGTGTATGTGTGTGCAGGCGTGTGTGTGTGTGTGTGTGTGTGTGTGTGTGCAGGCGTGTGTGTGTGTGTGTGTGTGTGTGTGTGTGTGTGTGTGCCGGCGTGTGTGTGTGTGTGTGTGTGTGTGTGTGTGCGCAGTAGTGTGTGTGTGTGTGTGTTGGTGGCATACGCAGTGTCAGGGTGATGACGCTGCACCTCGCCGTCTCCCTGAGGTGCATTTCACTGAAAATGAGGTAGCAGCCCAAACTCACACAGAACAGCTCCCACCGCGCAAATTGGCACGGGGAGAAGTGGGTCACGGTTCTGCGCGCTATGCTACAGCGCGTCTGAGAACATACACAGCTCAGCTGCCACACAGCTGACGGTCTCTCGGCTTTACCAGCGTCGCCACGGCGTTACGCTTATCGATTTAAAAAGGTTTTATTGATGCTTAGCTGCCACATGCAGTCTCAGTTCCAGGAGGTCTCAGCTGCCTTGGCAGGACCATGAGGAGAGAGCTAGGCCCTGTGCTTGTGTGTATTTTGCGAATACTGTTTGCATGAGTATGTGTGTTCATTGCAAAACATGTTTGTCTTAAGTGTTTTAGTGTTTAATGAGACTTTTTTTTTCTCAAAAGTGAAAAATATTAGCTTGTTTTAAGTTACTTTTTGCTTGACAAGTGAAATTATCTCACAGACAGTTGGTCTTATTTAGCAAAAAAGTAACAGTAATAAGATTCTAAAGCCTAAATATAAGATTAAAATGCTTGTTAAGATATGTTTTTTGCAGTGTTTGTGTGTACCAAACAATTGATCAACGTATTTAGGATGGTAGGACTGGGAGTGAGGCCCCAGTGCTAAACTTTCACATCGGATACATGAGGAGATTACATCTTGTAGAATTAAATTTAATGTAGTCATGTTTTATGTGGAAAAAACCCCACCAAGTACTTACCCATTTGTACTTGAGCTGGTTTCCTAGTCATCTCAGAAAACATGCAGGCAACTTGAAATAAGAACTATGCGCATTTTGTTATTTAAATCTGAAATAGTATGGATTTTAGTCATACCTAATCCTGCATTCACACTTAAAGTTACCTTATGAAGGCTGGAGAATTATTTGTGGAATAAGAAAAGAAAGAGTAAAACCATTTGTACTCTCTGTGAATTTCCATAAAGTAAATGCCAGTTGGTTTTCATGAGCTTTGGACACCACCAAAGGTTTTAGATTAGACATAGTAGTAGCCTACATCTTTTATGTAGGTCAATGGCTATTTTTGCAGCCTTGATACAGTTGGAAATATAAATAAAACAATGATTTAAAGCCACACGTCCATAGAGAGTTATAAACTGTGTCGTTGCGGATCACTGAGATTTGAGTCCAAAAAGCAGCAGCTTGCCGGATGAAATTCCGATTACACAACATAGTTGTTCTTTGCTTACATAATGCTCCACTTTATCTTTTTTTGATGTTGGCCTAATGTTTTCTGCCAATTTTCCATGTGCCCATCCATTGTACATGACTTCATCCATCCGTCTGTATATCCATCATCACCTCCTCACTGCATTATCCCAGGAAAAACATTTCACAAATGGGACACAAAATCAACACATGAACACCTGGTAAAACACTCCCCTCAAAATGTATTTTTGACATAGAAACTCTGTCTGTTATGTTTAAAAGTTTTTCCATTAACAAAACTGGAAATTGCATAATATAAACTAGTATTTTATTAAATATAACCAGACATCCTTAAATTCCCTCACCAAAATAATAAATAAATAAATAAAAAAAACTTTTGTGTTTCAGCACAACTTCTGGAAATATTTTCCCCATACAGTGTAAAGTGTCAATAGCTGGCACCTTTCCAAATACAAGTTAAGTACAGAATCAATTTCAATATGAGACCAATTATAATAATAGACAGAACAGACTCATGGTTATTGTCTTATTTATTTTTGGCACACTTTTTAAAATATTTAAATTACTTCACGTTTTAAAGAAGCCAGACCAAATTGCTACACGGGATAAATAGCGATTGGAGTTTCTTTGTTTTATTATTCATCGACATTTGAATGAACAGGAAGGCTTGGGTATTTATTTCTGGCAGAGGCACAATGGATCATGTCATTAGGGATTGATTTTAGAATCTAATTCCAATGCGTTTTGGAATTGAACACCACTTTCAGCAGCTGCAGGGGGCTGTTACTCATCTACCCATACTCCTCCTCCTCTTCCTCATTTCTCCTCTTCCCATCGCCCATCCCAACTTTGGTCTTCCTCCCATTCCTCCTCATGTTCTGCATCTGCCAGTTCCCGCACAGGTACACACACACCTATAAAGCTCCCAGCTCAAGCAGGCATAGCAGTTGCAGGACAGAAAGTAAAGCAATAGAAGCTGGCCCTCTCCTTCTTTTCCCCTGCTGAAATGTGTAGGCACTCGTGTCAGTGTAAAACTAACAGAGAACATGCTAATGTCGTAAAATAGGAGAACAAAGAGAGTCAATTAGCGGAGAGTATTCTCATCCGGTTATTGATAGCCATCTGCTCTGCATCTGCATAGCTGAGTAGTGTTTAAAGCTACTCTTGCTGTAGAGTAGGTAAGTGGGAACAGTTGGCTCGCTTGGAGGAGAGCGTTTTTTTTTTTTTTTCTCCCTATGGTACAGTACCAGGTGCTGTGTTTTTTGGTTGCACTGTGCATGTATTCATGGGGGTGGGCAGACTCCAGTTGGATAGAGAAGTTGTTGAACTGAATTAGACTAAAGCAGATGGATACGGGCGAGCTGGAAACTCACCTGTGACGCATCATCGGGGGTAGGCAGTAGTCACACTATCTAGGTGGGGAGAAATTCTGGGCTCGGTGCTGGGGAATAGCCGCCCTGTGGGAGTGTTTATTTAATTGTGCTCCGGTTTGTGTGACTGTGACAATCTGGTGGTGAGATTTCAGCCAACAGCTGGGTTCTGAGAACCAGAGGATGGGGAAATTGTGAAGTGACAGATTGAATGTAACTATTTTTTTTATTATTATTGTTTGGGCTTCATACAGTATTTGACCCAGGCCAGTGAACTGGGGGCCAGGAGTGTCTCTATTTATATGTGCGTTTGTGTGCATTAATTGGTTGCATTTTACGTGGTTCTGTAAATTAGTGCAAATATTTAAATTTTGTGTAATTATACAGGTGTGCGTGTAATTATAATTTTATAGATTACTGGTAACAAAGACATTGATTCCGCATTGGGGTGGTGCTGATTCTAATATACTGATCCTGTATTAACCCACCAGTTTATATAATACTGTTGATGCATTATGGATTTGATCCGGACCACTTCACAGAGGACAAGTGCCTGAGATTGGCATGGTAATTATATGTCCCTCTAAGGTGTAGCCTATACATGTTATAGCAGCAGTTACACAGCAAAATTGTGGTGTACATTTAACACCCTAGGGTGTTTATATGCGACCTTGGTCTCATACCCTTATGGAAATGTAATATACTGCAGTATATTTTAAATATATTGTGAAGATAATTTAGATATATTTATAATATACTGCAGCATATTCTTTTTCCATAGGGGTATAAATACCACTAGGGTGTTAAATTTACACCAGCAGTGTTAGATTTACACCACCATTTTTGCTGTGTATCGACACATGAGAATGCAGCTCAGGTCGAAATGATGAATTATCTGTTGTCTCTGGGGCCAATCAGGTGCTACTTAAGAGGAACTTCTAAGGTCCCCGGGACCATAAGCAAGCACCCACGACTGGAACATAAGCCACTAACAAGTCACATGACTCGAGCCACAACCACTAACTTTGAGGCTGCAACGTGTCATTAAATATGTACCAGGATTTATTTCCTGAAAAGTGTAGCACATCTCATTAGCTTTGCTGTCTGGTTGTACTGACGTATCCCACCTTGTTTTGCCAACTGTGTCGCATCGATTCGAATTAAAACGGTTGGCTTTTCGCTAAGCTAATGCACCAGCTTTGCGGAGCGCTGTTGTTCCATTATCTGTGTAATCTATTAAAAAAAAATAAAAATAAAAGAAAATCTCTGGCTAATGTTGTGGACCAAGTGCCTTCACGCCGCCCTATCACAGCCATTCCCTGAGAGATCTGCGCTTAAACTGCTCTCAGGAGAAGTCAATAACCCAGCAGAGCAGCCTGGTTCCTGTTGTGAACTACTGTTTCCCCTTAATAAGAACCCCTGAAGCCAGCATGGAAGCAAGATTGGCTCACTGATATTCGAGTCGCTGATATTTGTGCATCGTGTTGTTTATAGCCAGACTGCATTCTTTTTTTTCTTTTTTTCTCTGTGATCAGGGATGGAGGGTTGGCAGGGACTGGGAAAAGACAAGCATCTCGTCCCAGAGGGACGGTCCGTTCATTCTGCAATATCTAAACAGTCCACTTAAAACCTTTCCACCATGTAAACATCCGCACAGACTTTATGGCTAGTGTGCACTTGAAGTGTGGCTGCTTTCTTTTTATTATTACAGAAATATTTCACTTTGGCCTAGTTTCCCATATTGTCCATGGGGCTTTTGAGTAAGGAAGAACTTCCATGTTTATACATTAAATCAAAGGAGCTTTTTCGGAGAAAAAGGCACAAACAACTTAATTGTGGTTGTGAGTCATTTACGTCAAAGAATGATGCTGCTTCCAGGAAAATGAGGCAGCAAATCCCACACAAATTCAGAACAGACATGAAAAAAGAGGGGTAAATAGCTACACTTATTAGTACCCAAATAGACCATTATTGTACTTTTAGGGTGCGTACCTTTATTTATTAGAGTATAGAAGATCCTCACTTTAGATCAGACCCCCTCATTCAAAAGGATTTCTTCTGCCATGAGCCAGACTGTTTCCAATGGGAAGCCCAAAACCTCAAACCCACGGACACTGACCCATGTAAGAATGTTGCTTATTGTTTTTTTCCTCCTCACGGTAATGGCATTTCTAATTCCATGAGTTGGAACTCATCCAATGAAAAAGCCTGGGGGAAAAAAAAAATAAAAAAATGGAAAATGGATCACAAGCAAGACACTGTTGTCATCCTGGCCAGACAAACCCTGTAAGGTAAATGATCAGATGTTATGTCCAACAAAAAAAAAGGAACACGTTGCAGCATTGGCCTTCAACATGTTTCTATCACACTGACAGCTTTGAAACAGAGTGAGAAATCATTAAATCTTGGGGTCTGCAGTTTATATGGTGCTGTAGAGCTTTCATCAGACCCGGCACACCTATGTCACAAGAGCAGGTCCTGTCAGCGAGCGATGGATAGGGTGGAAGGGGGGCCTGATCCCTCGTTTCGTTCTTCCTTTCCCTGGGCCTGTTCAGGGACTAACAAACAGGGAAGAGGCAGGAAGGTGGCAACTCAGCTGTCGTCTGGGATGAGCTTCGCGGGGGCTTTGCTGACCGCTCATGATGCCGAGGTGATGACATAAGCCTTTCAAAATCAAACAAAGTGATTAAGCCACATGCACCCCGAGGGCGTTTGTATGCGGAAGACTTAACCACGCGTTCCAAACTATGGCTTCAACTGAGAAAATGTCCCAAAAAAAGGTCGCTGTCGCATCCCTGGAACGCGGAACGTCAATCAAATGGCTTTGGAGGTTAAATAACGCTCCCATTAACTGACAGTATGCTTTTCAATGCAACAAAGACAACAAAGCCAAAAAGACACAGTTTTGGTATTCCACAAGTCAAGTTCAGTTTCTGGAAAACTTTTACCCGACCCTTGATTTGTTGTATATATACATAATATCATTTTCACAGACAAAGCAATTGGTTTAGAGACTCTCAAACGATACCACTGCATTACCACTGAGTGGCAGGTACAAACACTAGCAGGCATAATCAACCCCCAACCTTCCGATGAACCATTGAACCCCCAACCTTCCATATGTACAGACAGACACTCTGTCCACAAGGCCACAGTTGTAATTTATCACCCATTTAGATCGGTACCAGATCGGACAAATGATAGTGTGTTTAAGAGGCCTTGGGGGTGAAAGCCCTGGGGGTTGCACAAGACGTTTGGTGCGTCAGTGTGAATGCATCTCTCAGCAAGACAGATATGTATATGAAAATGGTCAGCAGGGGTCATTACTTGGAACCATACCCTTTTGCGTGACAGTCCACGGCTGTATCTTCTACAGGTAGAGAGTAGCTTTGGGAGCCCCAATGGCGGTGTGCGGGGAACCCTTTACCTGAGGCACCTCCGGGAGAACAAATCAGAGCGCTGGTGGCAGTCCTGTAACCCCATTACTTCACCCCGCCTCACCTGGTCTGCCCTTATCTTCAGAGCACCAGCCCCCCTCACCCCCCCAAGCAGCAGCCAGGCCGAGATGTGCGGAACTTGGCCACCCAGCTCCTAAGCGGAATTAGGACTAGTTCTGTGTTTTGTGTGGATTCAGGAAACATCTCTCGCTTCCTCTCCTGACCCTGACCACTCAGTGAAAGTGATTTCCTCCTTTGCTCCGTTCACCTCTGTCACCATAAATCTCCAACGTGTTTCTCTGCTGCCGCACATAGCAATGTCCGTGGCATCCAACGCATAATGTAGAGGATATTTTTTATTTTTATGTTACGATGCAGAGCAATTGGCTCCTGCATGTTTAATTTATTTTTTCCCTTTATCTTGTGCTATTGGAGTTGTTGATATTGATGTGGCTTCTGACGGGAAAAGAAAACAATACATTGCGATTGCAAATTCTCCATTACTACAGAATTGAGTCTTTTTAAAATGACTTCAGCCTTTGTCACCAAGGCTGTTGATATACGCAGACACATCTACATCTATGTCTCCTTGAGGGTGTACATATCTAAACTTTGATTAAACTGGAGCAAGTTTGTGTACTGTATAGATGCGTTCTGTGTTCCCAAAACAATACTGAAATAATGCAACGGAAGAAATCCATTTGTTTTCAATCAAAAGCCAACGACATTACACTGCCCATGAGGGTTTGAGTGAAACAATGGAGGGCGATGAAAAGAGAGGCGTCACATCCTGAATTATATTTGCGAGATTGTACTTCCTGATTCTTCCTATGAAGATCATGCTCGCCCCTTCCGTGAGTGTTGTCTCTGTAAGTTCTCAAAGCAGTCCGCTAACCTTGTGTGGACTTTTCGGTCAATGGTGAGGTCAGGCAGGGGACCAGGGCGGCAGTGTAGTATAATGGTTAAGGAACTGGCCTTGTAACCGAAAGGTTGCAGGTTCGATTCCCAGGTAGGACACTGCCGTTGTGCCCTTGAGCAAGGTACTTAACCTGAATCGCTTCAGTATATATCCAGCTGTATAAATGGATAATATGTAAAAAAAGAAAAAATGCTAAAGAAGTTGTGTAAGTCGCTCTGGATAGAGCGTCTGCTAAAATGCCTATAATGTAAAAAAATAAATGTAATGTGACCTCTGACCTCTGACCTCAGCAGCAGCAGCCCAGTAGAGAGTTCCACTGAGGGCAGCTATTACAGTTTTTTTCGATTGCTTAAGCACGATTTTGAAAACAGGGCCCGGTTTTTCAAAACACTACACACAATTAGCACAACCACACACCCAATTAGCAGAACACCTCAGATCCTTTGCAAAATGAAACATTCTTGTAAAAACTATACACTAATTTATAAAAAACATATTTTGTTACCATATGAAACACACACGTTTCATATGACTTAATTCTGTTTGAACCAGTTACACACTGCTGTTGCTAACCTAAAACACTTTTAGCAATTCTACTTCTCAGTGATTAGAGTACTGTAAGTGAAGTACACAGAGAAAGTGCAAATATACAATAAATTCACCAAACACTACACAAGACCAATGCTGCAGACTGATGAAAATATAATTTATTTCTCTCCATATACCAAAATCAGTCAACATGTCAACATGGAGAATCACAACAAAACATGTCCCAGTTTTCATGCTACTACAGTAGTGTGCATAACACTGTAAGCTCAGCAAATATCAGACAAACATAAATACTGTATCCAGTACAGGTTACAATTACAGTAAAAAATAAATAAATAAATAAATACAAAAATTCTGACAAAAACTGAAAATACAGTGCAGAAAATACTAGACATTATCTGTTCGCCTAGCTGGATGTGGCCAGAGAATTTAATCAACATCACAGGCGATATCCTCATTGGCAAGACAACGTGGGAAGAACTGTCTTGAATGTCGAATCCATCCTTGATTTGGTCACAGGCCTCCTCCATGGCCTGAATGAGGGGTACCTGAGCCTGGGGCCGGAGATCGTAAACCCTCCACCGCGATGCCGAGAAAAACTCTTCGATTGGGTTTATAAACGGAGAGTATGGTGGAAGGTATAGTACTGTAAACTGTGGATGGTGTTGAAACCAGTTCTGGACCAGAGCAGAGCGGTGGAATGACACATTGTCCCAGATGACTGCTGTGACGATGTTGTGCAATCGGTCCAAAAATGTGAGAATGTGAGGTGTGTTGTAAGGGCCCATATTGGCATGACGGAGGAGGACCCCATTCTGTGTAATGGCAGCGCAAAGGGTGATGCTACCCCCATGTTGCCCTGGGACATTGATTATAGCCCTGTGGCCAATGATATTTCTGCCTCTCCTTCTTGCTTTTGTGAGGTTGAACCCTGCCTCATCTATGTATATGAATTCATGCGGGATTTCTTCAGCATCCATCTGTAAAACTCTCTGAAATACAGTGAAAGACAAGATTGTGTAGTTCAGCATAGATCTAGTATACAGTAAATTTACATGTAAAAAGGTTACGTGTGCAGTATGCAACATCACAGTGCTAAAGTGAACAATACATACCTCCACATACTCATGCCGCAGCTGTTTGACCCTCTCTGAATTCCGCTCAAAAGGCACTCGATAAAGTTGTTTCATTTGAACCTGATGTCTTTTCAGGATGCGTGCCAGTGTTGACTGAGAGACCTGATGGACATTATTGAAAATGGCATGGTCACCGATAATGTTGGCTTGAATTTCTCTGAGCCTGATAGCATTATTGGCCAAAACCATGTTTATGATCTCTCTCTCTTGTTCTTGCGTGAATATGGGCCCCCTTCCTCCTTGTCGTTCTCGACCCTCAATCCTATGTAGAAAAAGAATACATGTAACCTACTGTAAAATGTCACAGGAAGGGGTATCAAAAGTGCTGATATGGTGCATGCAATAAGCAGCTGATTACTGTAACTGTAGATAGATTTTTTTTTACCTGTTTTCTTGTCGAAATGTCCTAATGACAGATGCCACTGTATATCTGCTAAGATTTGGCTGAACTCTGTCAATCCGTGGTTCACGACATGGTCAACTAGTGTTGCGCGCATTTCATTGGATAAATTTGGTCCTCTTCTTCTTTGAGCATGTTCTCCTCCTGCTTCAGGTCTTCCTCTTCCTCTACCTCCACCTCGGCCTCTACCTCTGGCACGGCCTCCACCTCTTCCTCTTCCTCTACCTCTTCCTCTACCTCTACATCCTCTACCTCCTCCTCCGTGGATTCCCCCTCTCACCCTTACTCTTCTTCTTCTGACTCCTTACATTTTGGTTGAAGACAGGTGAACTCACCCGCTGTATTTTTATAGTGCTTAAACCTGATTGATGTGTCTACAATTAAGCAATCTTGTGTTTGCGCACCTGATGGCTGTGTTTAACCAATTGGCTCATAGGTGTGGTAATTTGACAGTCAGTGCTTTGGAATTGCAAGGAAGTGACATCATGATATACTTCTGTGTCTAATGTATACAAGTGTGTTTAGTGTTTTGCAAATCACTGTGTGAATTGTTTTGCAAAAAGTGTGAGGCTGACATTGTGCTTATAGAGGTGCAAATCTGGGCCGATGTTTTGCTCCTTGAGTGTAAGGTTTTGATAATTGTGTAATACTTTTGATTTTAGTGTTTATGCAATCGGAAAAAACTGTAATTGGACACCTGCTTCTGACTGCCATGGCCCGCTGGTCAAAAGTGCACACAGCACGGCCTCCACTTCCCAGCAGCCCCCTGTTCGCCACCAACCTCCGCCACCTTCTCTGCTGAGTCAGGCTCGTGGGGAAGCACTTTTCATAACACACCGAGCGCTGCACCCCTGTTTCAACAGGGGAAATATAGGGGGGGGGGGGAGGGGGTGTATTATTATTCTCATAACCAGAGAGCCAGACAGACAGACAGAGAGAGAGAGAAAGAGAGAAACTGTCCTATTTCTTTTTTTATACTCATCTTGCCATCCACTTCATCTTCTCCATTTCCATGTTTATTTCTCACTTTATTTAAGTTCAGGCCAGAGCAGGTAGAGTCAGGAGAGGGGAAAAGGGAGGGAGATACAGGGCGAAATGAGAGAGAGAGCGAGAGAACGAGAGAAAGATGGAGAAATAGAGAGCAATAAAAGGAAAGTGGGAGAGGTAGAGGAAGCAGACAAAGAGGAAGACTAGGATGGAAACAGAGCAACAGTGAACAAAGCGAAGGGAAAGTTGGAGAAGGAGAGATGAAAATAGCAATTGTTGGCTTAGTGCGTGAGTCAGATTCAATCTGTGAAGCTGTTCTGCGCATCTCCTATAAGCAGCCGTGCTACACAACGCACAATGCTCTAACGCGAGGAAGGCAAACACACAGTGATAAATGCCTGTGCAGTCCAAACGTTTAATCTCATGTGAATAAATAATGCACTCTCCCGCCTTCTCTCTCTTTGTAGTCTTGCATAATCTTTTTTAAAATTTTTTTTGCCATTCTCAGTGTGAGTACCCATTTTGCGCACTTGCAGTTATCAAATAACATGACCAAGAAAACAATGAATGCAAAAATGATAGGTCACAAATTTCTCCCCATTTGTCTATAGACAAGGGAAAAAAATTGGTCTTGGATAGTGTACCCTCCTGTAGGCTCTCTATGGCTCCCTTTTCACTCCCAGAGACCCATATATGGTGTAGTTCCAATTATAATAATTACTTATGAGATTTCTAGGGTGCTTAGCAATAATTGACTGCTCTTTCGTATTCAAATAATGTGCTGCTCTCCCGAGGCTTTGGTTTTACAGAGCCGCAAGGCCTTAGACCCATGGAGTGGCTCCATTGTAGTGAAACCTGTTAGCCTCTTCGTGGAAGATGAGAGTAATGGTGATAATATTGATTGTGCAAGTGCAGACATTTCCCTCACACTTTTAAATCCACATTTTGTTCATTTTGTCGTGACCTCTGCGGGCCCTGGAGTGCAGTGTGCAAAACCGTCTGGGTGGACGTGAATTTGTTGGCGTTCATTGTCTCATAACGATGAGATGAGGAGTTCAGTGGAAATTATACTTTCTGTACAAGTGCTGTTTGCTTCATCCGCCCTGTCTCTTTAGAAACAATACATCAAAGAAATAGAATTTAACCTTGTAATTGTTCAGAGCTCGAAATAGTGTTGGTCATTAACATTGCTCATTTAAATTAACGTGACAATTGTACCAATAAACATCATACCACACATCACTCAAATAGAGTGAACAACCACTTAGGTAAGCCTTGAAGTGTCCAAATGAAGGTAATAACTGAACAGCGATGTCTGCAGATCAGAAAATTAACCTTCTGTTAGTAAATGTGTTAACCGGCACACAAACACTGACACATTATGTCTGGACCCCTGCACACAAACACCGACACATTGGGTCTGGACCCCTGCCCTGTAATTTATGATAATTACAAGAACATTTCTTTTTTTTATCTTTTAGTAATTATTACAATTCCCATCCTGAGTCATGATAGTGTGGAAACACGGCAGATGTGATGAAACGGACTGGCAGAGCTGGTCTTTGAGGGTGTGTGTAAGAATCTAAGAACATTGTCCCTTCAACTTCCTCTACCTTCAGCCTCACGGTCTAGAGTCAGTCAATTAAAAATAAGATTCATATCAAACAGCAGTCAATCCCACCATGTGGACTACAAATGGGGGTCAAAATTATTTTAACAACTAAAATAATGTAGGTGCATGCCTGCTTGCATTGGTGTGTTTGTGGGTGTGTGTGTGTGTGTGTGTGTGTGTGTGTGTGTGAGAGAGAGAGAGAGAGAGAGAGAGAGAGAGAGAGAGAGAGAGAGAGAGAGAGAGAGAGAGAGATGGTTGCGTTTCAGGACTTCTTGCTTGAAGGCCATGTTTCATACACTGTTGAAGGCTCTCTTGAGGTCGCTACATGTGTTGCAACGTGCCTCTTGGATCTTAGGCTACTGGTAAACAATGCACGTGGCAAAGAGGCATTGGGGCTGCATTATGACCCAAATTGTCTTCACTGACAAACAGTAACCTAAGGACAGTGTTTTTAATACTATGAATTAAGTATGGATGAGAAATTCCACTAACACACAGGTGTGTTTTTTGCACCATTTCCACCTAAATAGAGTCCATTATCTAACTAAAATTTAGTTCTAAGCAGTGGTGTAGTAGTGCCTGGAGAAGTGGGTGTACTCTAATTTAGCAAATCCATGACTACTAATTGATATGTGCACCAATGGGGATTAAGAAGTGAGTATACTCTATGCACACTAAGAAAGAAGTGGGTATACTGTGTATACCTGCGTATACCCTCCACTAAACTACTGGTTCTAAGAACATGTAAAACATGGCTATCTCACAATTAGATGGTATAGTCGGGAAATGTATCGCAAATACACTATTTCTTCAGCTGTCAAGACATGTCGCTTTTGCCAAGAATATGTTTAGCTACAACTACATTACTTCTGCAACTGAAAACCAACAGTTTATCAACACATTGAAAAGAAAGAAAGCTTTGAATGAAAACTCAAATGCAAGGACATAGTGTATAGGAGTCATGTCTATCATGTGGAGCTGTCCCTGGATTTAATCAGCACCTCCTTCTTTTAGTTTAAATGTGAAAATGGATCTTGAGAAATAAGGGGATTTTGCTCACAGAAAATCCCCTCACTTTAGTTCTGAATGACTGGTTACATTTAAGCTGAGCGGGGATAAGAGAATTCACCAGTTGATGCTGCCCATTCAAACCCGCATTCAAGAACATGTCAGGATTTAGATGCTTGATTTAATACTGAAGACAAACAAGGACCTATTATTGTTTTTATTATTATGAGCGACGCTTGGGACTGAAGTGACCCCTGCAGCCTGAATTATTAAAGTAACTGTAAACCTTTCCGGTAGGTTTAATCAGGACGTGGTGTAATATGGTAGATATTAGATATTATACTTCTGACTGCAGGGCATGGAACACTATTTGTTTTTTTCCCCCATGTGCCAATTTAATGTATGACTGCCCAAGGAATACAGTCTTATTTGTTTTCCATTAATGCATGTTAGTTTATAGTTACTCTGCAATGATCCTTCATAGGACCCCATGGAATCCCACACACACAAACACACACACACACACACAACTTGGTGCATCTAAATCAGTGGCGTACCCGTAAGTCGGAAAATATGACTGTTGTTATCACGTTGGACGATTTTATGATTACGACTACCCCATTCATCCATCTATAATCTACCATTCATCCATCTATAATCTAACCCGTTTATTCCTAGTCAGGGTCGTGGGGGGTGGCTGGAGCCTATCCCAGCATGCATTGGGCTGCACCTTTTTCACCTTGAACAGTGAGATTTTCAGTGAGTGATTAAAACATGCACGCTTTTTTATATAACAGTGAGTGAGCCCTTTTGGAATAGAGATTTTTAAGAAATAAATGTTCTCTTGTGTGCAGGTCTCGCCCCCTTCCTATGAACTGTCTAAGACCAACACACCTAGCCAAATTATTAAGCAATATTTAATACTGAATTAATTTCTTCAAAATTCTTCATCAAACTCTCTGCACTAAATGTAGCTTGGCAACAGTTGATTTCATGCCAAAAATGCATTCAAACCTCCAAAACACAACATCTGTCAAATCATTCCACCAAAACTCCAGGACTTGGTATTTCTCAACAAGACTACTTTGTAAGGCATAAAACAATGACATAAAAACAGTAACAAAAGGTATCAATACAGTAGAGGTGCCATCTTATGTCAATCTTTGTTTGGACACATATTTCAAGGCAAGGCTCTTGTGCTGCATTTTTTACTCACCAAAAGCAAAAAACAAACAAAAAAAATTATGAAGAACACCCAAAATCAGAAATACTCCAAAACAAAAATCTTTATTGTATTGCATATACAGTACCAGTCAAACGTTTGGACACAGTTGATTGAATGTATCTTTCTCATTATGCTTAAATGCAAATATAAATAGTGAATTTGATGTCTATGTATGAACTTCTTTCCAAAACAAATATTTACATAAAATAAAAAATAGTTTTTGAAATGGGGTGTGATGGTGTGGGGTTTCTTTGCTGGTGACACTGTTGGATGAGTTATCTAGATTTGAAGGCACACTTAACCATCTTGCCTACCACAGCATTCTGCAGTGACACGCCCTCCCATCTGGCTTGCACTTTAGTTGGGCCCTCATTTGATTTGCACTGCACTGCATAATGTATGTTATTTCATAGTTTTTATGTCTTTACTATTATTCCAAACTGTAAAAATAAAGAAAGCCCCTTCTATGAGTAGGTGTGTCCAAACTTTTGACTGGTACTGTATTTCCCTGTAGTGTATAAACTCAAATGCTGAAAAAAAAGCAACAAAAGGACAATCATGGGGGAAAACGTAAATATTTGAAGTACTCAGACCTTCACATTTCATCCATTCGTTCCTGACAATCAGGCCACATGTTCCCATCGCCATCGCATTGGATGTTTCCCCAAGGGAAAAACCTCCTTGCATGGCGTATCCAATCCCTGGCAGTCCTCTGCACAGAATGCCAGCCAACCAGCATTCACTGCCTCCAGGAGAGACATCTGGTCATGGGGCCGGTGATCATACACCTTCCATCCCCAGACAGGGAAGAATAGGGTTTAAAAAGGGGGAGTGGGCAGAGAGGAACTGCATTACCACGCAGGGTTGGGTTGCACACCATTCATTCACAAGGTGAGAGCGGTGGATGGCAACATTGCCCTAAAACATGCCACTAGGCCTGAACCGATCACGTCATGGTCGGCGTCTATATCCGGAAGACGAGCCCCAGTAATTGTGATCGGACTCGGGGGCGGGGGGGTGCTGCTCTGCGTGGCTGACGCTTGTTGTTTTTGGTGTTTCACTGTAAAATGGCGCATGAACATTGTTATGAAGAAGCGAGAGTAAAGACGAGGAAACTATTCACCGTTCTGTAGGTGCTTACTCTAGCACCGGAGGGAGGTAATTAAACACAAAGCAGAAGGCCCATGTGCTGCTCCATCGCACCAAATTCTAAGTACCATATTCACTTGTCATCCCTTTTGTATTTTGCTTTATTGATCTGTGTTAGGAGCACAGACATTCTGTAATGCGAGCACGCACATTCACAAATATACATTAATTCATCATGGATTTTATTGCTTTGTTTTCTTTGGCATGTTTATTTAGCCTAGGTTGTGTATTTAAGTATTCAGCTCTATTGTAGCAAAGTTAAACAGTGGCACGCAGGGTAGCTTTAGCGTAGCTCCGTGATGATGGTGGTGAAAGCTTCGCTAGCCACTGCTAGCAGTCCGTAGCTTTCATTCTGCTATTGAGACTGCTTTGTTAGAAGCAAGGCAAATCTGTAACACACACACACACACATACACACGCACATGCACACACACACGCACACACACACACACACACACACACACACACACACACACACACACACACACACACACACCCTCAAACGCCTGTTTTGCAAATCCTCTCCTTGTGCTATGACCAGTGCTGCTCTAGTGAACTCAAGAGACACAGGCGTCTGGCGAGAACTGGTAAGTGACAACATTTTAAACATTGTAACATTGAATGGTATTTATAGCCTGAACTCAGGGGAGGGACCTTGGTTGCATCTAGCCAATCACGCGGCAACTTTAAGTTCACGTTCCATTCCGCACTGTGTACAGTATGCATTCCGCTAAAATATACAAATTGTTTCTCCAACCACGGATATTAGTCTATAGTAGTTGGACGGCAGTCGCATCTGGAACAACACAGTATCCATACCGGATAGTCAGAAAGTCCGACTCTGACTCACCCTACATTGCGGCCTCAACAGCTCTCTCTTCTGGTGGAACTAGTCTTTTGTACAGTGCATCTAGGCATGTGACGAGGCGGGTCTGTGTTGTGAGTGCCGATGGCCTGTATATGGCGAAGGACGCCAGCATTGGAAATGGCGGCACACACGGTGATATTGGCACCCCTCTGACCTGGCACTGTAACAGTCGCCCTCTAGCCCATGATTCTGCTTCCACGTCTCCTCACTTCCGAGAGATTGAAGCGGCTTCATCCACATAAATGAATATGTGATGTGCTCCTTCAGCTTCCAGCTCAATGAGTCTCTATGAAAAGAGAACATTTACGACGTAAATTTTTCCAGTTGCATGTACTGTATGGCAAGGCAGTGCGTTACAGTGACAAATCCTCAACTGAACTTACTGGAGTCTTGCCCCCCTTCACAACGTCATCGTTTCATTGAAATGGGACTCTGTATAGCTGCTTAATTCCAAAATGGTGGCGTTTTCAGGACTCGATCAATCGATCAACTTACATTGTTGGCATGTCTATGTGTTCCCTGATCGGCAATTACTGCTGCCCGGATTTCACATAGTCTGGTTGCATTGTTTGACCATATCTACAATGGCAGTCTCCTGGTCCGCCCTAAAGATGTTTCCTCTGCCCCCAGTGTGTGGTAGTCTGTAAAGTAAGTTTAATAAATATAATAAGCATTTAAAAACATGTATTTTGACAGTCACATAAATGGCAGAGATGAACAAAATTGCATTACTGTAGTGTAGGCGCACAGTTTATTGTTCTACCAACGGTGCCAACATTGTGACTTACATGTTCTCATTTTGAAAAACTGCGACAATAGATTCCACAGTGTCCCGACTCAGAATGGCCTTTACCCGGCCTCTCTCTTGGACGGGCCATGATTGATAACATGGTCAATGATTGTTGCCCGAATTTCATTCGAAACTTGAGCTCTATTTTATCCTCTTGCTGCATCTCCTCCACCACGCATGCAAACTCCTCTCCCTTCAAATATGTGCATTTGGCCTCTTTGAACCAAGCTTACAATAATGCCTTGCATTTATATAGCGCCTTTCTCACCAACTGGCGACTCAAAGCGCTTTATAATGATGAGGGGGGAAACTCGCCTCTACCACCACTAAGAGCAACTCAGAGGTAAGATCGTTTTGGATGGATTGCTAATTGAAGAATTGTGCAAATAGGTTTCAGACAGGTGCATGAGAGATTTATACTTACAAGAGTAATATATATTAGATGCCGCTAAATTATTTAATTTTGTTTGACATAATTTATCCAATACAGTTGTCTTTCTGTGAAATGTGCGCCGTTCTCAAAATGTGTGAAAAATGTGTGAAAGCAATGAGAAATGTTGCATTTGCAAAAGAAGACTTCTGTTGTGCTAAGAGGGTGATGCTTAAGATTAAGGGAACCCCAGTTTCATTACGGGTGTCTTAGCAATTGAGAAAAACTGTAATTGGATAGTGCTACTGCCAATCAAAATATGAACACTGTAATACGAGTTTGCATCTTTGATCTGTTTTGCGTAATGGTCCTATTGGAACATAAATTGTCGCCCTTGACGCAGATCTCTTGTGCATTGAAATAGGTTTTCCTCAAGCATCTGCCTGTATTTCACTCCATCCATCTTGTCCATTATGGCAACAAGGTTACCAATCCCTACTGCTGAAAACCAACCTCATAAGATGACTCTACCACTACCATGCTTGACAGAAGGGATTATAGTTACCTGGGTGATGAGCTGTGTTTGATTTGTGTCAAACATAAAACCTTTTTTTTCAGGCCAAAGAGCTCAACGTCAGACCACAAAATATTCTTCCAAAAGGGGGCCCGGCACATGGCTTCATGCTGGCTTTTCTCAGAAGAGGCTTCTGTAGGGTCGTGCCATTTTCCCCAGTTTTGTTACAATGGACTGAAAAAGTGCTACAAGGACGGGATGAGGCTTCACAATTATTTTTATAACCTTCTCCACTTTTTTGCCCCCAACAACTTCATCTTCTCTCTCTTCTTCCCCCTTTCCTCTCCTGTTACCCTCTATCTCTCCACTCTCTCATCCCCCCCTTCTTATCCATGTTCTCTCACGTTCCCCTTTCTCTCTCTCCCCTCTGCCCCACTCTTGTCTTTCAGGATCACTCCCAATGCAGCATGCATTTCCTGAATTTAAATGGAGGCTTTGTAACTTCATCTCCCCACCAGAATCCGTCACTGGCTGTGGCTTTTTCTTTGATGAAGCAAAGCTTGCATGTTTTAATTAACACTGTCTGTCCCGGCGACACTTCCTGGCATCTCTAAATGCCAAGGCTCTCACATTCCTCCTGTGTGTCTGGACAAGGATGGTTGCTCAAGGACAGAGATAGGTGCGGATTCAAAACAACATAAGCACAAGGGGTGGGTAATAGTGAACATATCTTAACAAATCTTAA
The DNA here is from genome assembly GCA_029718625.1 of Synaphobranchus kaupii. Lineage (NCBI taxonomy): Eukaryota > Metazoa > Chordata > Actinopteri > Anguilliformes > Synaphobranchidae > Synaphobranchus > Synaphobranchus kaupii. Next base: position 10,322,582 of record CM056378.1, read on the forward strand.
ATGTCTTCATCGGATCATGCTAATAATATTATAATATTATATTATTATTATATATAATATCAAATAGATTGTGTGCCCATGTCTGCATTGTGTACCCATTAGGCTAAATGTAATTCAAGTTGAAACTCACTTAGGGAATTAGCTATAGAGCAAATATAGATCAAAGTGTTTATTTTATGTCCATTTAATGGTGTTTAGTCTCTGGCTTATAAAGGAGTCTTCCTGTGGAGGGCCAACACAGCTCTAAATCAGGTCGCCTGTCCCATATACAAGAGCAAAACATCTTTAGTGCAGGGCTATGAGCACAGATTGCATACAAGTGGAACTAAGATGACCATACTCATCAATAGCTGTTTCCGTTAGAGGTACTAGAGTCCACGGCTGAGTTGACTTGGATGAACAGTTTGGCAAACTCAGTGAAATGAGAGGGGTCATTTACATTTACTAGTTGACAAGAGAGGTTTGAGAGTTTCTGTGCTTTATGCATTTGTTTGCTTTCATTTACAGCATAACCCATAAAACACAGACAACTCTTTATAGAGAAAGAACATACTTTTTATTATTATACATACATTTTGTATTTTTATAAAAAAAAGATATTCAGCACATAATTTCCAAATATATACCTAGCCTAACTTTCAGAATATTTAATAATAGTGAAACAGCATTGGCAAAGAAAGATCTTTTTTTTTTTACTACTGAATTACTCTGGAAGTACCAAAATGACATAGCCAAGTGAACCCCATAAGTTAAAGATCACATCTATGTGGACCTGAATTAGATTTATTCACAGGAGCCTGTGTTTCTATTAAATGGAAAGAATTTTGACATTGAAGTCATTAAATTATGTTTTTTTCAAGATAATCAATACTTTAACCCTTCGGTATATATCAAAACAGTGCTTTAAATCAATGCTCAACACCCTAGAGAGAGTCAATGAGTGTTTGAATAGGAAACCCAAGGACACTGTCTGCTAAGTTGAAAATAGGTGTTGACAAATGCACTTTCCTTTGACTTTATATATTTATATACCTACTCATTTTTCAGTGGACAACCTTAGTTGCCCTTGTAAGAAGCAACTGCAAATGATATCTATATCTGGCGTGTACAATAAATTATATACAAACAGCAAACAGTTCCCTATCTCTTGTAGTTTTTTTTTTTCAGGAAGTACCAACAGAGGGAAGATTTGCCTTCGTACGTTCAAGGCCAAAGGCTTCTTATTCTTTCTAATCTTTGTGCCTGTTAGGCTGTTGTGCGGAAGCGTATGTGGATATGAACAGGATTCAGACAGGAACAAGTCAGACTGCTGATAATCCCGAGCCTACACAAATGGAATATTCATTATCGACAGTGAAAGAGTGGAGGAGGAATACTTTGGTGAACAGCAAACAAAAGCTAACGATGATGTTTATTCAGTAATACAGTACAACACACTTTATACTGTGTATGTTTTCCATTTATAGATGCATGATGCTTGAATAAAACATATTAACTACCTAATAACCGCTCATCCTCATATAACATCAGTAATTACACCCACGGCCAGACTTGAGTCTAGTATTTGTAGGTAAGCAGATATGGGGTTTTGGTTAGGGTTAGGATAGAGCCAGGAATACCCACGCAACAATCCAACCCAAGGCATTACAGTTTAAGTCAAATCACACGGTTAAGCTTGCAGCAATTGCAACGGCAGGGTGGCCAGGAAACTGCGGGTTGTGACCAGATATTTACAGATGCGGTTCCCCGATGAGGCACTGCTGCTCTACCCTAGAGCAAGACACTTAACCTGAAATGCCTCAGTGAGTATCTGGCTGTATAAAATAATCCAGTAATATACACTGAAGTACAGCTATGCAACTTAGCCTGAAAAAGGGTGAGCACTATTCAAACAAATGACAGCTGTAATACTGCTAACTTAATTAGAAATGTGACCATAAAGCCCTTTTTCTGTCTGCTAAATAAAAATAGGCTAGAGAAGAATAATAACACATGAGTGAATAAACACAGAGCTGAGTGAGTTTGTTTGACCTTTTTTCTCCTCCTGATGTTGTGAAGACAGTTCGGGAGGTGTATTTGTGAAAACTGGGGACTGAGAGACAGTTTATGAGGGAGGATATTGCCTGAGGGCAGGAGGATTAGTTTGGGAATAAACCCACCGCTTTTTTTCCCCCTGTTCCAACGACCTGGTCCAGTCTTCCATGATGCAGTTGACTGGCTTGATGGGCCCTGCAATATCATGCAGCTGGAACCCTTAAACTAATTCCCCAAGAGTATGCCTAAGGCAGGTCTGTTCCCACACACAGTCACTGTGCTAATTTGAAGCCTTTTATTTCCCCTCCACACCCCTCTAATATGGTATCTTCCACGGTGGTTTGACTGTTAACAAAGCAGCCATCTATTGCGTCGATATAATTTGCTGCTCAGAGTGAACAATGCTGGTGTGTGTGTGCGCGTGCGTGTGTGTGTGTGCGTGTGTGTGTGTGTGTGTGTGTGTGTGGTAAGTATGATAGAAGAATAAAAAAAAAATGTACTGTGTGATTTGACAAGGAAATGACACCACTGGGACTCTGACTTCAGTTAATAGAGCAATCAGAGCTCTCCCGAAGGTGACAGGAAGCTGCGTAATTGCACCAGCGAGGATTTCCTCCTGACCTATAATGAGGAAATATCAAGTTTCCACATCCCTGGATGCTCAAAGCAACATCCGATTTAATGGCAGAAACTCCCCCCGCTCCTGGCATCGTGTTATTTTCAGGTACCGCTCTACCCGAAGAAAAGGAGGTCGCTTCTTTTTCCGAGGAGCTTCTTTTCAAAAAGTGGGCTGTGGAAGCGTCACGCAACATTCCTAAAACGCTTCTGCAACGCTGGAGCAACGTGAAGGTGCTGTCACGGCACTGTTATTTTGGGCAGCCCGTTCAGGCTGGGTCTTGACTGCCTCATAGCCCCAGGAAAGGAGCATAGCCTCCAGCGTAGCTGCTCTCTTTTTTAGATGGTGTGTATCTTTAATGAGCAATTATGACCATACCTGTGTATAAGTGTATATTTATTATCCATAATTATCAAGGGCGTCTGAATATGAATGACCCCCTCCCCCCTCCCCCCATGATAATCAGTGCTGCGGTTAGCATCCTAAAAGCTGGGCTCCAGTCTTTGTGCTAGAGACGTGTGCCAGCATCACCAGTGAAGGTGAAAGCCTGCATGGAGTTGAGCTGGCTGTCTGCCTACCCACCTGTCCCCACCCTCCCCTCCCCCACACCCCAGTCCATCAGCTCCCCTTGTCCACAGCAGCGGAAATAATTAGGTAGATGCAAAACACATGCAGTTGTGTAATCACTTCGACAAGGACAAGGAACGAGGACAGGACAACTCTCTTTTCTTGCTCTCACTCGATCTCTTGCTTATTCTTGCACACTGGCTGTACTTATATGCCTCTCTCTCTCTCTCTCGCTCTCTGCTCTTTGTTTCTCTTTTCCTCTTCAAATATTGTAAATTGCCAGGAAATACATATACAGTAAATACACAAACGTAGTACATGTACACTGTAGTTATAGTATGCTCAGACATAGTATACTCTTTCTTTGGCAATACATTTCAGGCTGTTGAACAGCCTGCGTCTGAAGATTAGAGAGGCACAAACAGTACCTTATTTTAAAAGTTAGTTGGAAACCTTAGCTTGTAGTTGGTGTTTTTAAAAAAAAAAAGGAGTCTCATTTCATTTTAAATCGTGCAGTGCTTTGATACGTTACTGTATTTTTAAAATTGCGAACACTAGCTAGAGAGGGAGAGACGAGTGCTTTCTAGAGAACATGCAAAAAGTGTAGTTTCCAAGAGGAACGTGAGTTCACTTTACAATCATTTGCTAAAGCGAGGAATATGTGGCTTATATTAAATGAAACTGTTAAATTAGTAAATAAATGGCACTCATTACTCTGAGCCTTTTGTAATCATTCCACTTCATGTTTTAATTTTGTCCATGACTCTGTTCTTGTAGCACACCTGCTCATATCCAAAAACTCCATACCCATTTATGATTTTAAAAACATAATTTACCTTTTCCCACCCTTACCGTCAATATAATTTTTAATGGTCTTGCAATCCTAAAATGCACTATGTACGTCGCTTTGGATAAGAGCGCCTGCCAAATGACTATAATGTAATGTAATCTTAATAAAATGAAGAGATATCGTATTTTATGGAGCTAAATCACTGATAGCCTAACTAAATAAAGGAAACTAGGCTAAATGAGTTTTAAGCAATTGGATTTTTCAGAGATTAGATTATCCCTACATGTAAAAAGCAATATTTGTATTTAGGGGAAATTCGGTCCTGCTTTCTTGCATCTCTATGATTCCACATGCAATATTTTGTGGTGACGGCTGCATTGGCGTGTTTTTCTCGTCTTCCATCTTCATCTTGAGCTTTTAACAAGCGCAGTTTTGATAATTTTCCTTAAACTTTAACTCCATTTAAAAGTAACAGCCAAATACAAGTGCATTCTGGGTGCGCTGGTGCATTCCTGGGGCAAGAGTGCGAGAGCAGTTTTACAGCAAAAGAGAAGACTGACGCTCCAACTCCACGTTTCTCATCTGCTCCACATCACAAATACTCCTACTCAGCGCCTTGCGCCGCTCCACTCACACACTCTGTTTAAATCTGGGATGGGTGTAAAACTATCATTTTCCTGTTAAACATTAAAATATGAAAATATTCCGTCATACAAGTAATAATAATCAATTATAAAAACAGGAGGCAATTGGCAGGCTGTTACTTTTTGCTAATATGCCAAATTTGTTACAGTAACTGACCAGCACTATAAATTAACAACACATTTGTTACAACAAAAACAACAACAAAATTCCACAAATTGTTCTTCCATCTTCTATTATTTCATTTTTTAAACATTTTCATTGCAGGTTGGTCACTTTGTGTCCCTCAGGTCATGTCAAGATGAATGTGCCCCAAATTGGGTCAGTTTATCTTTCTCCAAATGGGGCTTGCAGTTTCACACATTTGTCTGGTACATGTTTTTATCATTATAGCAATGATAACATGAAATATGCATTTCTTACATTTGAACATTTTTCCACAGTGTAAGAGAAAGTGTACTTCTGCCTCTCTTTTCTCACAATATAGTAAACCAGATTTTTTTATTATTATTTTTATTTTTTTTGGCATTTACTTGGTGAGAATGTGTCTGTGCTGTGTATCTCAGAGTGAAAAGATATACTCTGCAAGCTTGTAATCACTTTTTAGAGTCACAAAGTTTAAACTTTCTTCTTTGGTGTTCTTCACTCAATGTTCCATATACATGTTTTTAATTTTTTCAGTTTCCCTGGTTTGTGGACTAGCCTATGCATTTCCAAAATTAGTTGTGTTATGGAATTTGTAAGCTTACGTAGCAGCTGACTGAGGATAATTGTTTCAGGGTGCATGTTTAGGGCTTGTAGTACTTAAAATTGTAGCTTATCTTTGGGACTTGCTCTTAAATCCATCCAGAATTTTTGTCCTCTTTTTTGAATGTACATCAATGGAAAGTGGCAAAATTCTGCCCTGCATGCATTATTATTATGTTTCAGCATGTAGGATTTCATTTGGGTATTACCCCCATTATACCGTCTATATCTCTTTCTTTTTCAAATCCAAATTCAACTCAGTTCATATTGGAATGACCTGACAACAGACAATATTGCCTAAACATGTTTAAAAAGCTGAAATATATGAAACGATAAAAGTAATTGTCAAAGCAATTTACAAATTTATTTTCTACATTTCTGGAAGTCTATCCATTGTCGCTAAGAATGTACTAGGTTTGCTGTCAGTTCCCTCCTAGCATGGATGGGGATTTGGCAATACAAGAGGGCATTACATTTTTGCTTCCACCAGTTACCAATTATTTAATTAGCCCAATAATTTACATGATCTAATATTTTAGCTACATTCCGTGATATGAACAGAAGCTGATGAATGTTCCTGTGCCTGTATGCATGTATTGTTGCGTTTTTATCGTGGTCTAATTTACAAGTAAATGGATGTTGGTGTATATGACTAATTAGCTTATTGAGCCAGGGTAACTGGTGGCAGCAAAAACCTGCATACACACCGGCCCCCCAGGACTGGAGTTGCCCATCCCTGGTCTACTCTGGTATATCATTCCCATTTCCCTACCGACTAACAGCAGAGATTTATAACCCGATGACTACCACCAACCAGAAATAATCGGAAAATTCAATTAAACAATGTATCTTGGACACATAATTGAGATGGCAGAACAAATACTGTTTGACTGAGAGCTTCATCCACTATAAAACTGCCTTTTTAATAAGTTGCCTGCTGTTGACCACCAGCCTAGGTGCCTCAGGCAGTTTGTTTCTTATTATATTTCACTATTTTAGGGGAAATTTGAGCACATATTTCATTGTTTGGATCCTTACATCTAAAGCATGGATCTCAAACTGAAATCCTGGACGGCCTCTGTGTCTGCTGGTTGTTTTTTTATGTGTTCCTGCACTTAAGTGCTTAATTAAAGTTATTGATTGGCTAAAGACTGAGCACACCTTGTTTCCAAGACCTAAACTGGCTGCTGATCGAAAGGAAATCACAAAAACCAGCAGAGACTGCAGCCCTCCAGGACTGGCGTTTCAGACCCCTGATCTAAAAGAAGATAGAAGATAAGACAAAGAAGAGCTGTACCGGGCTGTGAACACTAGAGGGCGCTGAATGAACCAGAGCGAATAAAGTAAACGTTTTCATACAGGGGTTTAGTTACAGCCTGAATGGGCTGTGCTATACAGAGGCCTAAACTATGCCTTAACATACATTATGAGAGAAAGATACTTACTAAGCATTCAATAATCTAATTTCAACCTGTTTCAATAATTTTGCTTGATTAACAAGTTTTCTAAATATCTGTATAATCCAGTGGCAGGTAATCGCAAGGTTTTCTCTGAATTTTGTCTCATGTTGTAACAGTCTCTTGTTGTAAGTGATGAAAGAAGTTAAATTTAGTAAAAATAAATGTAAGCTTCAAAGAATAAACTTTGCACCAGACTGTACAGGGCATTAAAGGCAGTTAGGGATAGCACAGCATGAGGAAATGGTCTCCTTTTCAAGAGCAGGATCTGTGTAGATTAGATCAATGTTTAACATAATCAGTATTCCTTTAATTTTGGCAGGGAGAAAGAAGAATTTAATCACAAATGAACATAATCTGTGGAAGTAAGAAAATTGCATACAGAAAGAGAGTAATGCTGGTAATCAGGTAATAGCATTGGGTATTATTCGCTGTATCTGGCCTATTAGTAAGGTTTCTGCCTCACACACGCAGACACACACACATATGCACACACACACACAAACAGACCCAAACACACACACACGCACACACAGACACACACACAGTGTCCTCGAGCAGCTGCATTGGTTTCGGCGCTAGACATATAACCAGTGGTTTGGGGGTTCAATTCCAAGGTGCGGCGGCATCAGCTTAGTAGATAAATAATGGCATGTAATTATCTTGCTCCATGGCCTATGGGGAAGACCCATGCAATTACAAATGGCCTGTGTGCTAAGCCGGGAGACAGTGACCGCCGTACAACACCATTCCACAGTCTGTGTGTGTTTCTGTTAATGAAGCAAGCAGCAAAATCCATGAACAGCACTCGCAAAATGAGAACATCCAATAATGTAGTGTGTCATGAGAAGAAACCTTGTGTCTACAGTTTTTGTCATTTTAGTCTCTTCTTTGTTTTACAGTAATGCTCTCACACAGCTATGTGTACTGTCAAAGTTTCATAAAAACGAATAAAAGTTGGTTCAAAACTTAACATGATTAAACCATAATTATATGCTGTTAAATGGAAGATAGAAACTATTTCTGCTAGTTCTTGAGAATTACATTTTTTGGAAACAAGGTTTTTGGTCATTACAATGATAGCAAAAACATATTGATATAAGAACAGGGGAATGCAGACTCAAAGTTAGTACTATGGGGAGACGTTGCGCTGTAGGTGTGTTGTGTGTGAATGAATAGTTCCAGGACATCCTGCATCTCATCGATATTATAGTATTACTAAACATTTATAATTGCCCTTTTAACTCCACTAGTCCTACACTCACTCTGCAAATGTCCACACGTTCGATATTCATCCAACATCCAGCTGATTTATGAAAAATCATATGGCGATTACCCTCCTGACTGGCACAATGCATTGCAGGAATTCTATCCTTGTATAGCACCGCTGTCAAAGTGCTGGAGTTGGGAACACGGAGACAACCACCTTCAACACGCCATCGCTGTGCATCCAGGCAGCGGAGCGGGGAAAGAGCAGACACACAACACTGTCTCAATGCTGCAGTGACATCATTGGACATCACTAAGAAATGTATGTGTCCACTAAGGGAAGATATCAAGGGGCTTATAAGTTTTGGGGTTTCAGTGAGAGCTGACAGACTGGGGGGGGGGGGGGGGGCTCCTAAAAGCAACAGCGATGGGGGAGGAGACAGTTTTGAGAAAGTCGCCGTGCTATATTGCTGAAATATGGTCCTTAGCTTCATCACGGTGACAGGCAGACATGTTGGTTCGTTATCATGAAGTGACAGCAGAGCGAGATGTCATGTGACCAGAAGCAGACGCTCGCAGACAGCGCGCTTCATAATGATATTCTTCACCCCTACGGGCTGTCGGTGGATTTTCAGTCACATCTCTTTGTGTGTAGGCCCTTGTTTTGGACGCCATCCAGTCATTGCCACCAGATCTTCGTCTGTGAATTCAGCCATCTGTCTGTAGAACTCTAGTCAGTGCTCCAAGTTCCGTCTGTGACCTCATTCCGTTCTCTGTAGAATTCCGGTCAGTTCTCCAGGTTCTGTGTCTGTGCTGTCAGTCATTCTGTGGGCTCCTGGTCAGTTTGGTGCGAGCGTTTATTGGGGGGAGAGGATAGAGGGCTTCACTCGCGTCACTCTTTCCAGTGACAAGCAGATAGACAGGTCAATTACCCCGATACAACACCCACAGCCGAGACACAATGGCGCGGGAGACAAGAGGCTGACAGCCAGGCAGCATGCGCCGATCCCTGTGAGACGGATTCTCACTCCGTCTCTGTCTCATGGATAAATCCCTGCTACTCGGGGGTCAGCCATGATCTCTCTTAATCGTTTTAGGGGTAGGTGAGGGCAATACATACATGTACGCGTGTTCATACACACATACTGTACACACATGCACCTGTGCACATATGCACACACACACACACACACACACACACACGGACACACACATGCACACACATACACACACACGGGCACATGCACGTATGCACAATCACACACACACACACACACACACGCACATATGCACACACACACACACACACACACACAAACACACATACACACTGACATAAACACACATACACACAGGCGCACACACGTGCAGCACCATGGAACATGAGAAGCGTATTCAAGCAGTGTTGTGATCCATACAGCGACTCTGTGTCCTTCAATAAACCTCCCCCTTGCCAATGATAAATTCACCCAGCATGCACAGGGGCAAGAATGAGAGGGATCTTTTAAAAGTATGTGACTTTAGAATGACTAAAAAACTACTGGAAGTGAAACAGTGCTACATTTAGACCACAAGAACAGCACCTAAAGCAATCAGTTTAATTAAATCAACGATTTATATATCTCCTTTCAAGGTTGCAGCTATTTTAAAGTTAGCTTCTGGCTTCAAGGTTTGTGCTCCACAGTTGAACATTGCTATTGTGTGTTTATTATTGGCATCTACAGGTTCAATAAATTGTGCATGTTGTGGGACAAACGTTACAGCCAAAAGCCCCAGGAGAGAGGGACAAGTTTTACTCGCTTCAAATGACAAATTAATTAAGATATGCTGGAGAATATTCCACACAGCAACATTGTATACATGCTTATGCATTTGCATGCACACTTAATGGAACACATGCATTGCAGGTCTCCACTGAGCTAAGATCAGTTTCAATAATTCTAAGCTCTGATGTCAGAGGCCTGTTTGTGCCGCTGCTGCCAAGACTCAAGTGCGATTTCCAGGACAAATCAGAGACTCGGAACAGATGTACTGGCCCTTTTGACGTGTACAGGAGATGGGTTCTCTTCACCCCTGCATCTGGGCAGAAAGAAGCACTTTTTCGTTTTTGAAGACAGATATTCCAAGGTTTCACCACAGCTGTTTCTCCAGCGATAATCAGAGCATTTCTTTTCCCCCACGAGCCACACTGAAGGACGGAGGTTAGTACTGAGTGCGCCGGCTTTGCCGTACTGGCCACCAAGCTGCCTGGCAAAGACCCCCACTATCTCCCCTATGCCTTCACTCCCTCTAATGCCTCCTGACTCTGACAAATATGAATTTCAGCCTCTCTCATCAAGTGTACAATTTAATCAAGGCCGCCACTTTAATGAGGACGAAGCCACATGACTCTTTAATAAGATGGACGTCGTTTCAGAAGGACAATAGTGGTCAGGTCAGCGAGGTATTGACATTGCAGCGCTGGCCATTCCAGTGCAGTCCGGTTCAGTTCAGATTGAATATACTGTTTATTCCCCCAGGTTGCCAAACAACACATAGGAACCGTATAATGCCCTTGTGTGTGTGTGAGCGTACGTGCATGCATCCTTTATTTGCTCATACAGTACGTGTGTTTGTAAGATTGGGTCTGATGCAGGCAGTCTCAGTGGAATCCTCCATGAGACTATGTATTCTCCCTGGTGAAAGGGCTGGTGGTGTCTTGCTTTGGGAAAACCCCTATCCATCTCAATGTGTCTGACTGTCTGAGAGGGGCTAACAACTCCAGTGATCCCGCACAGCACCTGCACCTAGTGAAACAAATGAACAACCTCGAGTCCCTCTAAATCCTCTTCTATTTCCAAACAGCCAAGACATTTTCACCAGAGGACATAGTAACAGCAAAGCAACGCCACAGAGAGGGACACAGAGAAGGACACAGAGAGGGACACAGAGAGGGACCCAGAGAGGGCCACAGAGAGGGACCCAGAGAGGGCCACAGAGAGGGGCACAGAGAGGGCCCCAGAGAGGGACACAGAGAGGGCCCCAGAGAGGGACACAGAGAGGGACACAGAGAGGGCCCCAGAGAGGGGCACAGAGAGGGCCCCAGAGAGGGCCACAGAGAGGGCCCCAGAGAGGGGCACAGAGAGGGCCACAGAGAGGGCCCCAGAGAGGGACACAGAGAGGGCCCCAGAGAGGGGCACAGAGAGGGCCCCAGAGAGGGACACAGAGAGGGACCCAGAGAGGGCCCCAGAGAGGGCCACAGAGAGGGACCCAGAGAGGGCCCCAGAGAGGGGCACAGAGAGGGCCCCAGAGAGGGCCACAGAGAGGGCCCCAGAGAGGGGCACAGAGAGGGCCACAGAGAGGGCCCCAGAGAGGGACACAGAGAGGGGCCCAGAAAGGGGCACAGAGAGGGCCCCAGAGAGGGGCACAGAGAGGGGCCCAGAGAGGGACACAGAGAGGGCCACAGAGAGGGCCACAGAGAGGGGCACAGAGAGGGACACAGAGAGGGGCACAAAGAGGGGCACAGAGAGGGACCCAGAGAGGGGCACAGAGAGGGCCCCAGAGAGGGCCCCAGAGAGGGCCACAGAGAGGGGCACAGAGAGGGGCACAGAGAGGGCCACAGAGAGGGCCACAGAGAGGGCCCCAGAGAGGGGCCCAGAGAGGGACCCAGAGAGGGCCACAGAGAGGGCCACAGAGAGGGGCCCAGAGAGGGACACAGAGAGGGCCGCTCCAGCAATCGTTCATCTTTTACTCTTTTTTACATCTCCTTTCTTCTTTTCACAATAATAATTGATGTATTTCTGAGTTTCTTTCTTCTTTTCTGCATTTGATGATACACCAAAGGTACAAGAATGATTCAAGTTTTTTTTCTTCCTCTCTCTCTCTCTCTCTCTCTCTCTCTCTCTCTCTCGCACACCCACAATCTTGCCACAGGCAAGATTTTTTTTTATGAAGTTTGGGAATGATGGACTGAATCTCTTCCTCTCCCTGTTATCCCCGCAGATAATGCAGGCCCTATTAAAGTGTGATAATGTCTTTGAACAGAGAGGGAAATTTTATATTTCAGTTATCATGCACAGTTTCTGATATCTCAGGGAACTTTTTTATTGGAGACTGTCACATTATTGTGATAGTGCAGTTTATACAGAGAGGGAAGAGAAACACGGTATCTTCTCTCCATCGTCATTTAACCCTCATAAATGACGAGGTGATCACAACTGGTAACTTATCTAAAATCTATCTCTTAGTCTGACCTCCTTTTTTTTAATGACAGATGTGGATCAGCAGCCCCCACCCTCCCTCCCTCCCTCCCTCCCCCTCTCGCCCTTCAGTCTCTCTATTGGTTTGAAAATATTTTTTTTTTTTATTAACTGATTGTCTTTATATTTGATATGCTGTCGGTTGCCATCCCCTCCCAGGAAAAGCACACACCCATTATGCACCCATCAGCAATCAGTGATTGGCACTGGTCTCCCCCCAGACGGCCTGCCCCCTCCTAAAGTGGGGTTCCCACACGCAGCCCCATCACCTGCACCCCCCACCAGCCCAAGATGATCTCTCACCGATGCGGGAGATCAGACACCCGCTCCGCCCTCTATAAATAGATTCAAAATTAGCTTGATGGCAGCATGGCGCTTATATTGTAATTAAATTGCTAATCACAATCATTGTTAGATTCCCCTTCCCGGAGCTTCTGAATTACAGGCGTTAATTGGCAAACGTGGCAAGGGCTGCACAAAGCTACACAAAGTTTGCCAATTTGGGTTCCTAGTTCCATTTGCCACTGATTAACCGACCGCTGTACTGAGCCAGACGCGCTCAAGTTCTGACAAATTAATTTACACCGCCAGGTAAGGAAACATTGTGCCTTCGCCGACGTTCCGCCCTGCGGATCATTTGCATGCTAATAGGACAATAATGAAACGCCCTACTTAAAGAAACCGCCGCGATAACATTTTACACACCAGTAGATATCTGTAATTATTATTAGTATTAGCTTGATGATCACTGAGAAGGGGATGCAAGAAATAAGCTCCCATTAAAATGCAACTCAAAGCTGGGAAAATGATTAAATATAAATGCAAACTAGAAAGGCGCTCAGAGAGAAGCCTACACCCCCGTGTGAGTGGGCAAAGCGCTGAACGGATGTGACCAATTGCTTATATTGCCAAAGTCGCAGTGTCCAGTGCACAGCGCCTCTCAATTTCCCCGTAGGCTATAATGGAGAAATTCCTGCCTTTTTCTCCCAAAATAAGGTGTTTACTGTCATATTTCCAACCCAGTTATACCCATAATACATGTAAAAATAAGAATCAATGGGTGATTTTACTTGACACAATTCGATAACAAAGTTTAACTTGTCGGAGAGTCAACACTAGACCCTTATATTGAAGAAATAATGATGACTAGCTGATGGATAGCATACAAAGACCATTATGAAAAGGTTTAATGAAATGTAATTATGACACCACGTAAAGTAGTTGGAGCGAGCAGTGATTTGTGTCTGTCAATCCATTTATTAAGCTCAATGTCTTTTTTGTCATTGAGTTTATAGGGCAATTTCAAGGGCAGTGTATTGTTTAAAATATCACTGACAATGTGTCTTTCATATACTTCTCTGTGGGTTTTGAATGAGGTAGCAAACATACCATAAAACGGTTGTAATTAAACCAAAAAATGTATGTTACATTGCTTGATGTTAGCTATTGTTAGTTAGTAGACTATGTTTTACATACTACCACACAATAAATAAAACATCAACATCACCAGAAGGTATACCTGCAACTTTGTGAATGTTATGCGATCCAAGGTTATGTTGAATCTCTTCTTGGTGATCGAACACCATGAACTTACAATAACTAGTAGTACCTTTCCTGTGGCAACTGAAGGATAACAAAGTTACTGCTCTTCGCAAAATCGATTTATTTAATTTTCACTGAAGTTGAGTCCTGGGTTCGCACTGCAGGGTAGTTACATGAAAATTTAAAAGCAGGTGAGAAACTCAACTGGAATTAGCCTACATGATGAGCTACTGACAGGCACTTGTAGAACCATTCTGGTGAAATCAAGGCCTTCAGAACAGGACTGATCGACTGACGTACTGTCTATCTGAGCTTGGCCACGGTTATTCCCACTGTTGCTCTGGCCAATCAAAGTCAGTGTTTACATATGGTACAATGTTACCAAGGATACTGGGAAATTGTTTCTTAGCAACCTAAAGGTGAGGTCCATGGTCTTTCAAATGTGCCAAATGAGTTGTGCTGCCCATTGGTACTGCTGGTGAGAAACAATCAATAATTAAAATTCAATATTATCCATGGTCTGTGTTGTGACAGAGAGTGAGATCATGGAAGCTCAAGACCAAACTAAGCATTGAGTGACACAAAGAGGATTATATTGTATGAAAATGTCCACATCAATATTTGTTTGGTTTTTGGATGCCCTTTGCCAGGGGAATGTTGCTCGTGTGCTGCAATCTTATTATTTTATTATTATTGTTACTGACAGGAGAATTCTAGGGCAGAAACACAGGCAGACATGTCAGACCAGTGCTGTGTTGCCGATTTGAACCCGGAGCCTTGACCTTCGGGGGATATACATTCTGTAGTATATGCCATCCCAGCAGTTTGCACAAGGCCACTGGATAATAAATAAATACATTTTAAAAAGAAATGCGCCTGGCAGGATTTCAACAGCATCTTCATCACCTATAGGCGTAGGTTTCAGTTCAACTCTGAGGGAGACACACTGCTGGACCGCCTAGCCTAGCATAGTCAAACATCAAGTCTTACAAACATACTGGCTAGTCTACCACCGTACGTGTGCGTACGTGTGCGTCTACCACCACAGTGTGAATGTTTACCTTAAGCAGGTTCTCCATCCATGGCTGTGTGGTTTCTGTTGACCCTGCCCTTGTGAATATTCATGTTTTTGTACCCTGTGTGTACCCATGTACCCATGTACCCATGGTTGATATTTACGGAATGTTAAGTTCTTCAGCTTGAGCTGTCCACAATTATCATTCTCTCATGACCATCATGCCCTAGAAACAAAAAAATCATATTTCACTATGAAATTGTGTGGAAGGAAATGCTGTTGTAAACCCATTAGAGATTTACTTTTCAGTCTGATAAATATGACTTTTAATTTCTGGAGGGAAACCACACCAATGTAGACTAGTTAGGCTACTCAGATGTAAAGAATATGTATCCAAAATAGTTACGTCTATTCAGTCTAACAAGGAAATGTATTCTAAACCTCTTCAAGATAAAATTTCCCCAAAAACAATCAAGCACGTGAGACAGAATACTTAACATGTATACCCCCATCACAGAATATGATCAGTCTGGTGGTAACAGATTGCAGGTTGGTATAAAATGAGTCTCAGACAGTGAACAATGGCGGTAAATGAGATGGTAACAACTTTAGGGGCTTGTTCAGAAATGTCAGTTGTTTTCAACATATTCTTCTACTTTTTTTTTCTTTACAATTATCCTGCAGTCATTGTAAATGATGTACTGTGGTTGTCAGCATAATCAAAACCGCAGACCTATAAAACTATGAAAGTAAAAAAAAACTCCCTACTACGGCAAGCATGGAGGGACAAAATAAGGTGTGAGGCAAGAGGCACACCACAGGATTTCATAATGGAAATGAAGCCACACAAAGACTTATTAAAGGGGGCTGGGGTCACATGATGTAGACCTCTAGCCTTTGTGCATATTTAGAAGTACAAGTCCTTCGCTTCTCACAAATTAACCTTGAAAGTTATTAGTGCGGCAGTCTCTGTGCCTCTGTGCTCACTCCAGGTAATTTACAGCTCTGGGAATTAAACAGGGTTGACCTTCTCACCCCAGAACTGTCAGTCTCCCTAATAGCGGTAGACGCTCGCCTGGGACAGGCCCCTGGACTCTGCACAGGTAATAGGATTAGAGGCAGGACAGAGAAAGCCAGGGGTTCATACCTCCCTCTGCTGTCTCAGTTAGTAAACACACACACACACACACACACACACACACACACACACACACACACACACACACACACACACCAAAACACACAGGTTATTGACAAGTGGGACACAGGCTAAGGATTCCCCACTGAGCGCAGGCAGCTTCAGTGATTGACAAATTTGGCAGGATTTCAGCAGGATTTCAGCAGGATTTCAGCAGGATTTCAGCAGGATTTCAGCAGGATTTCAGCAGGATTTCAGCAGGCCATGACCAAACCAGGGTGACTGCTTGCTACCCATCAATGGGAAACGTCCCGTTAACAGTCAAACATCCTCATGGACCATTATGGGCACCTGTGAATTCATGAATTGAAATTCAACTGATTATTGAATTGACTGAACTGAACAGCAAAATTGCCAGTGTAAATCTAACACCGCTGGTGTACATTTAACACCATGGGGTGTTTATATGAGACCCTAGGGTGTTAAATGTACACCGGCAGTGTTAGATTTACACCGGCAACTGCCTGATTTATTGTTGCACAAGCAGATGATTACAGACAAAAATAACGTTTCTTCCCATAATCATGAAATAATTTTTTTAATTATCTTTCTTCAGGCAGCAGCATTATGGTAGACAAAGAATTCTGTCTAATGTATTTTATTCGTAATAAATTATTTCATGGCCCCGCGCTGGTGCACGAGCTCATCATTTTTTACCTGCTTGCATGTGTAATTTCTTAAAACAATGAGCTTAGAGGAACAATGCTGCAAGGTCACATATTGTACTGCTGTTGATACAGAAATAATGAAATTTAAATCTTGATATTTAAACCAAGCCTGAATTTAATTGCGTTCATGATACCGTTTTAACTTTTATGTAGCATGATGTAATGTGACTTTATGTAATAGTATATGTTAACAGAAGGTTTGTAACTGTGAGGACTGGCTCTATTCAGACACTATTCATATGAGCATGCATGTTGTATGTGAGGCAAAAATAAATGTTTGTGAATAGATGGGTAGATTGTAAAGTAGCCTTAAACTGTGCTTACAAAACAGCTATTCATTAAACATTAATTAATTAAACTGTAAGTCCATATATTCTGCAGTGTCTTGGGATGTTCAACCCAGAGGGAGCCAGAGAAAACAACTTAAAAAATTTACAAAATTTATTTTTGGAAAATGTCAAGTTTCTTTAAAAAAATCAATCAAAAATCTTTTGATTTTGGTTTTCATGTAGTTCAGGTAGTGTTTATATTATTAGTAAGTGTATTAATAGGCAATACACAACATTAAGGAGGTTGTAATTTATGTTTAAAAATTTCCCAGGAGTTATGGCCACTCTTTGGTCCATAACGTAGAGGAATTCAACTTTTGAATCAACACTGGTAGTTTCAACAGTAAATTTATAATTATACACAGTTAACTGCAAAAGTATTGGGACAGTTGTGTGAAATTGGTTGTTTTTCCTCTGTGTAAATCAAATTTGTATTTTCAAAACAAACATTGAATATGAGGTAAAATTCCATTCCATATCTTCATTTATTTCATGTGTTTTGTTTTTTTTAACAGACACTGAACTATTTTACAACAAATGCCATTCGATGAGTGAAGCTCCCCACAGGTTGTATGGCAACTGTTTAAATTTTCACATGTGAACCCAATTACCCAATTATTTATAAATGAGAAGCTGTGAGGATCAGGGCGTGGGTTATATCCTTTGGAAGCGTTTGTAGAGTCTGCTTTATAAGCAAGACAAGAAAACTACAGATGAGGGCCAGACAACTGAGTATGACAACAAATAAATAAAGGATGAGGATGAAAGAAGTCAACAGTGCGGAAATTGAAAGTAACTACTGGAGGACTTAGGAATCACCAGTGATCAGGCCGTCCGCAGAAGAGGTCAGAAAGTGATGACATGGAATAAGATCTTAAATTGTCAGCTTGAGTAACTGCTAATGGGGAATGAGAAGACAAATTACAGAGGCTACACTTCCAGGTTTAAACCTCTCATCAGCACCAACAACAGAAAGGCGAGACCGGAATTTGCAAACAACTACAAAGATGAGCCTGATGAGATTTGGAAACAAGTCTTATGGACAGACGAAACAAAGATAAACCTTTACCAGAGTGATGGAAAGGAGAAAGTGTGGAGAAAGAGAGGGACTGCTCTGGACCCTCTGCATACTACTTCACCTGTCAAGCGATGGTGGAGGCAAGGTGATGGCTTGGGCCTGTATGGCTGCATCTGAAACCGGTTCAATGGTCTTTATTGATAATGTATCCAGTGATGGCAGCAACAGAATGACAGCTGAAGTGAGGAGAAACATATTGTCCAGCAATATTCAGAGAAATGCCACCAAACTCATTGAGCAGAAGTTTACCATGCAGCAAGACAACAACACAAAGCATACAGAAGACTTAACCAAAGAGCTTATCAGGAAGACAGTTGGAAGTGTTTGACGTGGCCCAGTCAGACACCAAATTTAGACCCCATTGAACATCCTACACTTGCTCCAAAACCCCAGTAGTTTCCGCCCTGTAAACGCAGCTTTTCATGCAGTGGAATTTAGACTTACCGATGCTTCTGCTGGCTCTACTTTCTCACCAGGGATTTCAGACGTTTAACACTCAAAGGGATTTTCCTACCTAAGATTTAATTGATTGATAGTAATCCCTCCCATTGAACGGGGAGATTATTTTTTGTTTGTCTTTTCAACCCACTGTGACAGAATGCCTGTTGAAACGGTTTAACAGAAAAGATGCCAGCATGTTTCATTGAGTGTCACTTGTTCACGGCTTAATTGATCCGGAAAGGCGAATCACTCTTCCGCCAAATCAAACAGCGTCAGCCTTTGATTTCTCAAATGCAGAGAGAGAGAAGGATCCTATTCAAAGGATTCATGGGAACAGGAGTAGGCGCAGAACATACAGTGACCTGTTCTCCCATTATGAGATAATTATACACCGCCGCCCAGAACAAAATAGGGCAGAGAACTGTTGACCTACCGAGCTCACGGAAAGAGAGAGACGCGCGCAGGCTTCGACAGGGTCCGCCACCGCACCGATCTGTGGTAGAAATGCTTTGAATGGTGAAATAATTGCATTGAACCTCTCTCCTACCGCCTCCTTCTCGTCCAGCACATGCAATCTCTGAGCCTTCTCCGCCACTTAATGCTGCGCATTAAAGCCTCGCTGACGCGCCTTTCTGGGCGCCGTTGGCTTTACATGAGAATCAATACCTCCAGATCTCTCTACATTTGTGTGATTAATCTCCACACGCTTGTGCGTCCAATGTTTTTTTTCCCCCTCCGCCCCCCTCCTCCTTAAGAGGCATGATTAGGGCTTATCTGAATTAATGATGACAACATTTATGATGCGCTGTATATTTTCTGTGCGCCTGTCAAACGGGAACGTGGCGGGACGCGGCCTGCGCGACGCCTCGTCTCTGGCCTGACAGAGGCGCATCAGTGCGCTTTCGGCAGCATTAAGCGTATTCGTCAGTAGCACAGACACCCGTATCCAGAGAGACTTCCTTCCTCTGCTTCAATGTTGCGCACAGCATAGCTTCTGACAGCCCAGCGGAGACAGAGAACTTGCTTTCAAACATATCGTTTCTCTCATTAACCTGTTTTTGACCGTTCTGCACGGTTGGCAAGCTTTGCCGTTTCGCACTTGAAAGGGTGGTGCTAACCCTTCTTTTGCTGATTCCTTAAAACTACATTGTGTCTGCAGGTCGCCTTCATGATAAATTTAGCATTTTATGACGTTTATGTGAACGTTTTGATTTCACTTCAGAGAAATGACTCTGAGGCACAGAAGAGTAATGCTCTCACAACAGATGCAGCCAAGTAAACAAGTCAAAAAAATAAATCATCTGTAAATCAGGGATCCTGTTGTAAATGGGTGTATTTTAACTCTCGTGCAAAATAACAAAGAGAGCTCGAGCAGAATCACTGACATTAAACTGTTTCCTTATCCAGGCGAGGTTCTGAGCCTATAGTAATGGACCAGCTAATGGCCTATTGGAACGGCAACAGACCTTATAATCAGAAGTCTGGCGGTTCAATAGATACACACAGTTGCATCCCAAACAACTGTGATGGCTGTTTGTGTATACAGTCGGCAAATTTAAGGTAATTACCATAGAGCAGAAAAAAAAACTGTTAACTGTCTAACTGTTAACTTGTGCTACCAAAAGTTAACACCAAAAAACAAACAAACAAAAAAAAAAAGGAAAAGCAGAGATAAATCAACATGGTATCAAAACTGAAATAATGAAATTGCGTGTTATTACAGCGTTAAGCAGAAACACACACCCACGTGTTTATACACACGTAGATTATCGAGTGTGTGCATACCCAGAGTTGCACAAACACATACTCACACACTCCCCCAATCCACATGCAGTCATGCCCAAGCAAAAGCACACACAGGAGGACTACAGCCCACACAAACATACGACTGTGCCTAAGGCCTTCAATTCTCTGTGGAGTAAATAGAATTGCAAGGCAATAAACTTCATTGCAACTTCTGCTGGAGGTTGGGAGGATTTTTTTTGTTTGTAATGCAGGTCTAGAGCCCCTCTAAGTAAAGTGGTATAGGAAATGTATTTTGGATGGGGGTTTCTAAGTAATGGAGGCACAGGAGGAATATATATTTGTGAGGGGTTCTCTGGTCAAAGGGGATGTAGCATGTGTATGTGGGGGGGCTATTTAGGTATAGGGGTGTGGGAAGGATGTGTATTGAGGGGGTATGTAATTGGGGGGGAAGAGGGAATATTTTATAGGTGTGTGGGAGAGATATGTTAGTGCGTGGCTTTAAGTGTCTCTAGGCTCACTATGTACTGGGGGCGTAGGGGTTGCATCAGGGTGGTGAAGGAGCATCTCTTTTTCAAACTTCTTAAAGACTTCACAGTGTGCTCGCACTGGAACCAACAGGGTCTCATTACCCCTGAAAGAAGCAGTGCTTTCATTAACTCCCTGCCGCTTATGTGATTGGTTTTTATGTGTTTATGTAATTGATACTGTATTTCATGACACACACACACACGCACACACACACACACACAGAGAGAGAGAGACATCCAAGATCCTTTCAGCTTGTTATTCAGTCCTGAGAGAGGAAACAAATATACTCTGTGTTAAGTAAGTAAATAAGAGTGATACAGAGAGTAAATCAGGGTTTTACACAAATGATAGATATCATCAGTAGCTTTTTATCCTTATGTCTGTCCACAAGCTCTAAGTAAGGAGCGGGAAATGACACTTCCTGAGCACCAATGACAGCTGTGATCCACAGTCACCAAGGTGGGATGGCTCAGATGAGCCTTGAAGCCGACGAAAAAGAAGCGTAAAGTGATTGCCGCTGTAAATAAAGGGAGCGCTGAAGTGCCGTCCCCCGGAAATCGCCGCTCCGAAAGCGTGAACCGCCGCGACTAACCGCGTCTGACCAGCCTCGCAGGTAGATGCCGGCGATTTCACGTTTTATTTACGCGGAAACTAGCCGCGAAATTGACCCAGTTGAGTGCGGGGGGGGGGGGGGCTTGGCCGCGCCCCCTCGGGTTACCGTTATTTGCTCGCGCTGTAAGTGCGGAGAACAGTCATTGGCCGACGTCCCAACTGCATCAGCGGACTGTACGTCAGTTCTCCTTTGAGAGCGATGTGGGGGCAAAGCAATAACTTCAAAAACTCTTCAGTATCTTGTTCACGCCTCCTTCCCTAGGGCCCTTCAGTGATTGGTTGGTGTAGCTGCAGCTGGGAGGGATTAAGGGGTAACCTTGGATTGCATCCAGGCCGTGACACCTTCTGCGGGTGCAAATTACAGCGTGACAGCCATGAGGCAAGAGGGGAAAGTATGACACAACCTGGAAGGAGGTGTCTTGCTCACACTGACTCACACAGTTTGCTTACCTGGGTATTGCGGTTTCGTCATGGTAGACCGGCAGAGAACTAATTTCATAACAGCTAATCCACCTTTGACCTTATGCGTCTTCAGAGCATTGCTTTACACTTCATCACACAACGCCTCGTCAAATATGGATTTTTTACAGGAGCAATCGAGGTGAAGCGGACCCTGCACAAATATGCAACCACGTTGTTCTAAAAATAATCTAGACTGATTGCAAATGCTCTCCTGAGAGCAGTCTATTTTCACTAATTTAATCATCTTCTCGTTACTTGACTACAAAGGTATGAATCAGCGGATTGCTGTTGTACCACATGGAACAAACAAAGACTTAGTGACCTCCCCCCAAACTATTTGTGTACCTGCATTGTTGCAAAAAGTCATGAAGTGACGACTTTTCTACACCTATAATAGATCAGTTGTTTGTACTCATCCCTATGTTGCAATATACCAATGTGAAAAAACTTAAAATATCTGCCCCACTAATCAACAGCACATGGACCTCCATGACCGACGTTGATTCGACGTATCAAACTGTTTGGTGGGCGGGGATCCCTACGGTCCCCATTGTGTCCTATTTCTGGGGTGGAGGGGATTACTTTAAAAAAAAGAAAAAATAATTAGTAAATTAAATTAGTAAAATTAAATTCAGTTTATTTATAGGTGGAAGAATTACGTTGTGACACAAAGTGCAGTTACAATTTCAATAAAAGAGCTGAATGGAGAGGGAAAATGCCTTAATGCAGTCTATGCTGGTGGTAAACCAGGCTTCCCTCAAGCCATCATTTATTGAACCACGAGCCCCTTCCCTCACACAGACGATACAGCATGAGTCTCTAGAAATAACTTCAATTTTGAACTTGACCTTTGGAAAAGTTCGCAGTAGTGTCACATAAGCCATAATTTCCCTGGCCTCTGGAAAGGTTAAGTATTAGTTTGTCTATTTATCTGTCTGGTGTGATATTGGGAGCTTGACACTAATTAACTTGTGCAATGTTATCTCATTTTCATTGGTTCCTCACCACATTGACTTATTTATTTGTACCGAAGCGGCTCACTTGTCCAAAGGCTATTTCCCGCCAAAGAGCAGAAATGAACAACTTGTGAAAGATCTTGCACAGGCTCAGTAGCACATTGTACAGAGTATGTGTGTATGCATTAAAGGCCCTATAGGGGAAAACAGTTAATTTCAGGACACAAACACACACACACACACACAGAGAGAGAGAGAGAGAGAGAGAGAGAGAGAATGCAAACATAAGAAATGTACTGATGCCACCAAAGCCAGACAGTCATGTCAGTAACATTCTATATTAAAGTCACTTTAACTGACAGACTAATTCATGCATTATTAGCATTTATTACATCGCCTGTCCAAAAGATGTCATGCACCTCTTTGAAAAGATTTTAGGACAGGCACTGGAAAAACAGAAAAATGCTGAGTATTATAAAGCAAAGTTCAGTAAGCATGTGTGTGTGTACAGTATAAGCAAGGGGAAAGCAGTGTGGAAATGTGCTTGTACCCGTAAGGTTACAGGTTTAAACACCAGGTGGTGCGCTAATTTTATACCCTTGAGCAAGGTACTTAACCTCAATTGCTTCAGTCAATATCCAGCATAATAAATTAATAATATGAAAAGAGGAAGCTATATAAATCACCCTGAATAAGAGCTTTTGCCAAACGAATAAATAATGTAATGTACTCATTAATAAGAATGTAATGCACGCAGCTTTTTTTTTTAGTTTTTTTTTTTTTAAACTGCTATTGTGCTGCTGCCTGGCCGTGCACCCGCCATTCACCTCCAAAAGAGGCAGGGCATGGCGGGACCATAAACGTGTGATATATGAGCTATTTTATAAATATGACATTGCACTGTCCTTGTGTTGTCATCAAATGTTACAGAATTTCTGTGAGAAACTTGTGAGAGTTTGTGACACTGGGGAAGGAGGGGGAGGAGCAAAGAAGGCCAATTTTGGCAACAGTCACGTGTTCCTGCAGTCGCCCAAATCCTAATAAATCTGCAGGGCTCTTTCCTGGGCATGCAAACCAGGGGCAATAAGCCCAGGAGTTGCCCCTTGCCTTTGTAATTGCCCCTCGTAAAGTCCTCTTGTGACTTTCTAGTGAGAGAACTTCAATGTCATATGCACAACTGCTGTGTGTTTTTAGACATTGGTTTGCTGAAAACCCTCAATTCATTTCAGTTTTTTTTTTTTCCAACTTCCACATTTTTGCTGTTTAGTTCTTGTGTATTGCTAGGTTTCTGCATTGTCTTTTTACCCCATTTAAAAAAGAGAATAAAGTAGCATTTGGGCCAAATCACAACTATTTATGTGTGTGCTTCTGATCACCAATCACCACTTGGCACAGTGACCACTCCCAGTGCTATGTGTTGCATAGTGAACTGCAATGTACTCCGTCCTCTTACTCGTCACCCTGCATATTGCGTATGAAGTTGTGCTTTTGGCTGGGCTACATGGATAGTGAGGGATTGACAATAGGTTCACTGGAACCGACCAATTTCTGCTCCATGATGAAACTGACTTATTGGCTGAAATCAGCTTGTTAGCCTGAGTAAATGCTTGCCATTTACTCAGAGAATCATGAGGTGATTAGCATTCAAACCAAAGTGCAGACATTGTTATAATCAGGCTTCAAGAAATCCAATATAATTTTGTAAAGTTTCTGGGCTAAGCATTTTGACCCGTGAGGCAGAGAATCCATGATTATGCAGCTCAGCCAGTGCAACTAGTCTTAAGGAAGTGGGCTTATATTAATTTGTTTTTATAACAAGGCCATTTAAAATGTCTACACTTCAGTGTCATTGCTGGGCACATAGGAATTATGTGCAAGAAGTCAATTCTGGTCTGAAACTTATCACACATTCCCAAAAGTAAAAGGATGACTACATACAATAGAGCTTTTTCATTCCAAAAAAAAAAAAAAAACGGTTCTAATAAGAAAGAAAAAGAAAGTATGAACACAAGAAACACTTTAATAGAAACACTTTTCCAGTTCATCAAACAATGCATTTATTTTCATGAACATTTTTTTTTTTTGCCAATAACCCAATCAAAACATTTCCAGTCTAGTTATTTTGTTTCTGTATATTGCTTTGAACCTGTATGAGCACAGATAAAAAAATGATGCCTTTGTCATATATGGAACATTAAACAGAATTAAAAATGATTCTGTATTTTGAAAAGAAAAAAAATTATTTAAGGTGGAAAGTTATTACATAAATTGCCTGAAAGAGCTTCTCAGTGTCTTTCTAAATAAATGGTGTTATTTTTTCTGTTAGCTGGTGTTATTCAATCTAGTCTTGTAATCAAATTGCTATTGTAAGGATGTATTGACTTGGCGGGAAGGGGGCGTGTTTCTGAATCTACTACTGAGAATCGTTGCATTTAAGCTGTAAAGTTCTTAAAGTTGCATGGAGATATGAGGGAGAGTTTATAAAATGGATGTGTCTAAGGTCTTTTCTTTCACTTTTAGATTAGTGCACGCAGAGACAGAACTCACGGACTGAAGCTTATTAGCATCCAGACTAGGTATTTGTCTCCCAAGCCATGCGTTGAGACTGTGATGCCTGCTCGCGTTTGTTTTTTAATGCGTTTTTCTTGGCTTCGGCTCTGGGTTTGATGGAGAACAATTTAGTTTCAGTTCTCTTTGTGAAGGGAAAATACTATGAATGGGAATTTTAAACATCTTTGAAGAAGAACTAGGCTCATTAATTCCCCTGGCTTTTGCATTAGGGTATGATGAATTGGAAACAGAAAATGGCGACTTTGTTTGAGTACATGCAAATACACAACATCCCTAGGTGTAGTTGTAGAGAGAAAGAATGTACACAGCTGATTATGCAGCATAAATTTAAAGCAGCACCATTCTTCACCCACTTAAATAACCATGGAAACAAAGGAGGATTTCAGCAATTAGGCAATTATCTCCGGAACGTAATTCAAATGATTGACTGCAGCCATTACAACTACTACTACAACTACTAATTACAAGCGACTACCATAACCACCACGGTAACCAAAACCAACATGTGCAGGAAGAACAGTAATGAGGCAGATGTAAGAAAGCTTCAGTTCTTTAATTACAGTGACACATAAAGGGACCTGTGACCAGGATGCTGACTTCAGAAAAATTACATGACAATAATTTCCTGTCTACAACACACTTCTCTGCAGTTTCAGACAACCCCCTCTCTTTTAATCTTTTTTCATTCTTTTACATCCCTCTCTATCTCTCGCTTTCTTTCTTTCTTTCTTTCTTTCTTTCTTTCTTTCTTTCTTTCTTTCTTTCTTTCTTTCTTTCTATACTGGCATGAAAATTGTCCCTGACAATGTTACATACACTAACTAATACAAACACACAGCAACAGTGTTGTTTTCAAGGCAACCATAAGCAGTGATATAGGCCACCACAATAAAACATAACTAGCACTACTCTGAGTAGCCACTGTGAGGAACATACAATTGCACGTTTGTCAGTGTTAGAGTGCAGTGTACTGTACACAAAACCTCACTATTCACCCGTTGAAACCGGTAGCACTGACCGGGTGTCGATTGTTACTGCAGCAAGTCATGAAGTTCAGTTCATAGTGCTGCCAAACGCAAACATTGTCAATGTGCAGTTGCAAATATCAATAAAAAAACTGAACTGCAGACAAAATTAAAAGTGCTCGATTAATCCTCAGCAGTACTTTGGCGAGAACATTTTTAACGTTTTAAGATTTTTAATCAAGCTTTGAGAATGCCCACAAGTCTTCTCAGAGCTGCATGACTGCCATGCGGTTTGGAATTTGTTCGCTCAATTAAAACACCTACTTTTAGTGGGAACCACTCAGCATATGTGGGTAAAAAAGTTAGTGTGATAAATGATTACTCACTGCTAAGTCAACTTGAATTTAATTTGAGCAACAAAACAGCACCGCATTATAGCTGAGCTATTATGCCACTGCTCACACATCTTCTTAGACCTGATCTGACCAAGCTCCAATTTGAAGGTAAATGTGTGTATATTTGATTCTCTTTGCGAAGGATACAATGAGTGGTTTAGCTTTGTATGTTTCTCTGTTGCATCTGCATACAATGCATTTCCTTTCCTTTTACATAAATATCAGCAACAATATTTTTCTGGAGAATCACATGAGACTGAAGTGAAGAACACATGTTCTGCATGTCTGATCTTTTTACACAAATTTTAAAGAAAACATTGTTAAAAAGTGCATTTGAGATCTATGATAAAGCTATAATTAACTCATCAGGACAATTTATTTAGAAATACAGCCTACTTTCTATGCTGATATTGTCATGGTTTCTGGCAGCCTGCTGTTGTTTCTGCGGTCGTTCTTTCTTTTGGCGACGTCGGGGCAAACTATCGGATTTGTCCGCCTCCGTTTCAGTGTTTGAATCTCACCCGGCAATTATTCCTTTCACCTGTTTTGGATTTTTCTGTCAGTTATAAATAGCCCAGGACTTCCGCATTTCCGACGCTTCAATATTTTCTTTGCTATTTGACATCGAAGTCGGTAAGGTAAAGGATAGCGGTCTCTAGGTTTCTGGTTGTTACAAATAAGAAACGTAGGTAGTCCGGTTTAGAGTTAGGGTAAAGATTTATTCAGTCTTTTTGTTTCCTTTATTCTCTTTATCCTTTTATACTCCTCTACATGTTACCTTTTGTCCAGCTCCTTCACACCTAGAGCTGTAGGTAACAGGTTCTATTTCTATTTTGTTTCTTTTGCCCTTGTTACACGGGCTTTCTTTTGTTTTTCTCTGACCTCCAGTTATATGCTTCTTGTGTGAGAGTGTGAGGTTCTTTTGTTGTTTAATTACTCGCAATCACCGAGTTTGCCCTCTTTTGGGGTTGTTTTGTGTTGGCTTACGCCGGGAGGTTTTGATTCCCATTGTTTTTGTTGCATTTCCCCTTCTACTGCAGAGCTGTCCGCTTAGTGGTGTATTTCTCACGATATACACTTTTAGATCCCTTGGTTGTGGCGCTTGGTTCTCAGAACCTTACACTCCCCCTTACAGATTTAGAGCTATAGGGAGTTATGGGGATTTATCCACCTGCATTTTACTATTGCTTGTCATGTCATGAAATGCGAGAGAAGTGAGATGTAGCCTTTTTTGAATATAATAAAGACTTTAAAACCTGGGTATTTACAGGTATGGGTTATTATAAGTATACTGAAACACTTTTCAGCTCAGTTTCCTTATGATATACATGTACATGTGGCATTGTACAGAGCCAGGTTTTATAGCAAGCAGATATGGCACCACAGCTCATGTATATGCATATACTTGTACATGTATATGCTTAATTCTCTACAGTGAATTAAAGTAGCTGGAAATCCATGCCTTTCTAAAGCAACTGTGTTGGTACTGAATGTGTGCTATCACAATGCTCTCAATGAGGAGTGTGATGTGATCCAACATGTAGTGGCCAGTCCAGGGGAAGAGTTGTGGCATTGTGGATGGGTGATACGTTCCCTGTTTTGCTCTGCCCTGCTGATTGGCAATTGAGCCAGAAGCTTCCATGACAACAAGGCATGCCTGCAATGAAGTAACTCCAAGTTAACCAATTAACAACACAGTTTAAAAAGTGCACCAGTGCTCACGGGCTCCTGAAGTACCTACAGTATGTGGGAATAGTTAGGAGGGCGGAGGGCTTGTTGAGAATGCTCTGTTGGCTTGGAAGCTGACGTTTTGAGCTTAAAATGGGTTTGCTCCTGATTTGTGTATGACTGAGCGGTGTGCCTAGATTTGGATAATTTGTTTGGGAACCAGATTAGCTGGCCAAAGTATAGAAGGGGCTGGAGCCCGGTTGTAGCACATCGTACAAACCCCAAATCCAAAAAAGTTGGAACAGTATGTAAAATGTAAAACTGATTTGTAAATTCTCTTTTACATATATTTAATTGAAAACAGTACAAATAAAATATATTTAATGACCTAGAGGATACTACAGTTGCATAGTAAAGCTGGTGCTGACCAGGTTTTACAAAAGACTAAGGCCGCTATTTAAACAATAGTGTCCTTAACTTTGACTAACAGTTGAAGGCAATCATTATTTTTATTCTTCACAAAAACAATGCAGCAAGTTGAACAATTGCTAACACTAGCTCACCAAATTGAGTTTGTGAAGAAAAAGTGTAATGTAATTTTTTTTAAAAGAAGCTAAATTGAGTATACAAGACCAGGAAACGTTTTTTTAGAAGAAAATTTTGCAATCATATTTATCTTTTTGTTGTTTTAGGCCTTGATCTTGATGTACATCCAGGAAATGTCTGGAGAAAATCCTGTGCTAGTTGAACACATGCTGCAATCCACCTCAGATGCTTATATTTGTGGATTGTCCTGTTGTACATGCTTTTTTCTGGCAACCCTCCCAAAAAGCATATTGGCATGGAGCACTATTGATCTCACAGCAGAAAATGGCATCATTTAAATTTTTTGGGATTTTTTTTAAAAGAACCATTAGAGGTTAACTTGTTACTTTTTATGCAACATCTTTCCAAATGTTATTAATATAAACAGAGTATAATTTTCCTATCTTTTTAACATATGATATAGGTGGTTATCTATATTGTTTATTTTATGCAGCCTTCTTTGCCCATCTTTATCAAGGGTGTGAATCATTCTGGAGGGCATTGTATATAAAATAAAATATATTTGTTTTCAAAGATTGTTGTAGTGAGTTATGTGCCTTCACCCTTGTCCCTGTAAATTCTGTGAGTGTGTGTTCAGTGAATGATATTTGCCTTGAAAATGCTGACAGTGCTAAACAAGAATCATGGCACTTCAAGAATATCGATCACATCAAAGTTCCACGTCACCCGTTAAATCAGGTCTTGCCATGTGTATTCATGTATTTCGACTGCGGTAACAGTCAATGGTCTTTTCAAATTATTCATCCGTACCTTGAAATCCGAGGAGCATGGGAGTTGGGCTTATCCTTTTTATACAGGGGTAAAAAAAACATGACTTAAATAGAAGAAAATAAACTTCAGAGAAAATTTGTGCAGGTGAAGAGGGAAAAAAGCTTTATTTTTTGATAAATTTAAAAATAAATAAATAAGTAAAAAATGACAAAAGCAAGGCTGGGGGCTCTGGCTCATTACTCCTCCGCTCTGAATTGCAAATGAGGGAAAACAGCTTTTCTCTCTAAGTCCATCAGTCGCAGACAAACGGAATCGCAGCTGATTTTATCACCCGGGGCAAAATCATATTCCTCCCTAATCACATCTGAGTTGCGCTATTAAACCTCTTTCCCCTCTCTCTCTCCTTCCCTCTCTCTCTCAGTCTCTCGCTCTCTTTCTTGCGCTCTCTCTCTCTGTTTGTGAAAATCGGGTTATGGTAAGAACTCGTGAGTGCAGATAAACTGTTATTCTTTTATTATTTGTATAAGGTGGTGGCTGCTTATCATAATATGGCATGGAGCTGAAATCGGACAAAACGCATTATGACTCTGTTGGGCGTGGGGGTGTGGAGACACACTACAGGCCTTTGGAGGACGGAGGGTCAAAAGAGGTTTCATTAAACATTGGGGAGGAAGGAGAGCATTGGAACTATTACCCTGAAAGCTGCTCCCAGTCTCAACGAAAGGGTACATTTACCCAAAAATCTAATTTTAATATTAAAAAGAAACAATAACATGAACCCATAGTTTCTGGATGTGTAAAAAAAATTAAGATGCACCATACAACCTTTCCAGATATTCTATTAACAAGTTTCTGGTTTATAGAAGAAAAGCACCATCCCAATACTTTATGGCAGATAAGAGATTCAAATTTTCACTCCATTACTTTCTCTGCAGCAACTCCTGAAACCTTGAGGGCAACTGATGTATCATGTCCACATGGTAGTACCAGACACATTTATATTACAGGCATTTATCAGATTATCCAGAGCAAGTTACACAGCTTTTTAGCTTTTTTCTGCATAGTATCCATTTCCACAGCAGGAAGTGCAATGGCAGTGTCCAAACTGGGAATTGAACCTGCAACCTTCAGGTTACAAAGCCAGTTCTCTGCCCGTTATACTACACTGCCACCCGAAATAGAGATTTAGTCATTTACATTGCAGTAATGACATCAATATTACATAAAGTTTTACACTTTGAGAACAATAGCTTTAAAAAAGCACCTCTACTTAACCCTGATCTATTTAACCTAGGTTTGTCTTACATTGTCCACAACATTATTCTATGATTTCCACAATCATGCTTGAACAGGACAGCAATGAACACCACTTTCTTCATGCAATGACTCAATTGGGAACTAAATTTATAAGGCCATTGAGGTGAATGGGTTGCTTATCCCTTAGGCAACTTAACTTAACTCAACATGTGGTCCTCGACCCAAAAAGGCTTTTTGGGTATGTTATATTTTTTCAGCGAATAATATTTTATTTATCAGTACTGAGCCAAGAGGGGGCTGTCGCTGTCGCCAGGGAAACGGCGTACAGGAACGCCATTTTGTTCCCTCACACACACTGCAAATGCACCTGCAGTGAGCAAGGTTAAGCAACTGGAACAAAGTACAAAGGACATAGAAGGTAAACTAAACCGGCAACAACCATTGGCACTCTAATACCTTAAACAGATGGCCGCACAGCAGAATAGATCCTGGCTGCATGCAGAATTCCTTCATATAGAATGGCCATTGTGTTCTATCAATTAACTGTCAAACCTTGTAACTTTCCATGTTGAGATTCAAAGGTCAAGGGCAAATACAAGCCTTCATTATTTTTATTTAAGCCTAATTCTTTACCCAATATAGATGTCCTGTCAAAATGGGTGTGGGACCAGCCTGTGACCAAAATACAAGCTTGGCTTTGACTGTTGCACTCACAATAAACCAACATTCAAGGGAATGCATTTTGGCTACATACTGTATACACTCAGATACTTACTTGGCAACTGTGTCAATGTTTTCTGTACTTCTCCCTTACAAATAAACAAATTAATTATAAATAAGATAAGTGATAATAAGATAATAATTAAATTAATTCATCACTGTTGGAGAGGGTCTTTGCATTAGTGTTCTCACTGAGAGGTTTATCCTCCCGACTTGACGCAACCGGAGTCCCAGATGCACCAGCCCGCCCCTTTCAATTTGAATTGATTATTGAATTGACTATTACCATTCAGTCCACCTTTAGTCTAACCCGGGCCGGCCAGCGAAGGATGGGCACCCCCTCTCTAGCCGGGTTCCTTCCGAGATTTCTTCCCACTGGGGAGTTTTTCTCGCTACTGTTCAGTGTTTTTTCTCCCCTACCTTTTTTTTTACCTCGTTTTGCTGGTTGGGGGCTAAGGCCTGTTTTTTTTTTTTTCCTCAATTCTCCTGTTTCCCTGTGCAGCGTCTTTGTGACAGTTCTCTGTAAAAAGCGCTATACAAATAAAATTGAATTGAATTGAATTGAATTGAATTAATGCAAAGACCCTCTCCAACAGTGAAGGAGCATACCCAAACCCTGTCCTTGCCTCGTTGTATTGATTTGTGTTATCCCTAGCAGGAGTATTAGTTTCTCAAAGCCAGTACATAATATTCTCTGAGGCTGAATTTTGACTCATTTCACTTAACCCAGAGATAGCTTTTTCTACAGACACCCTAATACTCAGTGCCATGAATAAATCCTCCACAAACTAAAAGAGGAGAAATCTGCATCTCTCTTTCTCTTTGTCATGGTTATTGGCAGCCTCTGCTGTTTTCTGCGTTTGGTTTTCCTTTTTGGCATCTGATTTTTTCCACCTCCATTTCAGTCTTTGTATCTCGCCCTGCAATTATTCCCTGCACCTGTGTTGCGTTCCTGCCGGCTATAAATACCTCGGTACTTCTGCATTTCCTCACTTCGATATTGTCTTTGCTATGTTGACAATGAAGTCGGTAAGGTATAGGAAATTTGGTCGCTCCATTTCTGGTTCTTATGAATAAGAAACGCAGCAAGTCCAGTTAGAGAATTAGGATTAGATTGGTTTTCTCTTTTATTTCCAATCTTTCTCTTCATCCTTTATTCTTGTACCCTGTTATCTTTTGTGTTCAGCTCTTTCGCCACAAGAGCTCTTGATAACAGGTTTTATTTTCTGTTCTTTTCCTTCACTCGTTTTATCGAGTTTTGTTTTGTTTCACCACCTCTTGTTACGCCTAATTATTTAGTGCGTGAGGTTCTTTTGTTAGTTATTCTCACGGTTTATCGAGATCGCCTCAATTTTTTGGAGGTTGCTTTGTTTTGCCTTGTGCTTTTGCTCCCGATCCTGTGTTATCTCCGTCCTGGTGCGGCTACTTCCGCGTTTGTGGCGTATCTTTCTAGATACGCTTTTAGAAATCCTTATCGGTCGCGTTTGGTTCTCTGAACCTTACACTCCCTCTTACACTCTCTCTTTCTGTCTCTCTCTCTCTCTCTCTCTTGCTCTCTTTCTCTCTCCACCTTTCTTTTTGGGAGTTAACTTTTAATAATTTCATACTCAGCCACCCTCCCCCATGCGTGTGCAGTGAGAGGATGGGTTAAATCAGTTATAGTGGTGCCTCTCTCTCTCTTTTTCTCTCTCTCTCTCTCTCTCTCTCTCTCTCTCTCTCTCTCTCTCTCTCCCTTTCTGATAAAACGTCACACCGTCATGTTGTTCTTTACCCCCCCCCCCCCCCCAATCACATGACCACTTATCGTAGAACTACCCCCGCCCCCCCCCAGGCCCGCACACAAGCATTAATGTGGACAGTCATTGAGTCTATTCTCTATCTCTCTTAATTTATCAGATTCCTTCATTTGTTGAGCCCATTCGTTTAATTTTGGATCAACTTCTCTATCTTCAAAGCCCCTTTTGAAGTAGTCAAAGGGAAGCCCTGTATTTGTGAAGCAAAGAATAAACAGTCAGTAATACATATTTATAATTATGCTTCTTTGAGCCTTAATGTTTTAGGTTTTTTTTGTATCTTAATCCTCATCAACCTTTGCTGGTGATGCTAAAGATTGTTAAAAGCATTACTTTAGCAGCTCTTAATTAGCTACACTTAAGCAGCTACACTGTTTACTGAGACAATTCGGTTCAGGTAAACTGCAGGTGTTTTTTCTCTTAGGAAGCAGTGAGGGTGGGGTGTCGTCGTGGGAGTACAAATTGGAGTCTGACAATCCAAAAATGCTCTGAAACAGGGAGCAAGCACCGACATCCCCCGAAACAATGGAGGTGGTGGATGTATTATTCATTTCAAGCAATTTATGCATGTATGCACCTTGTTTAATTCTTTTTTTTCAAGTGCATTATTCTGCAGTAGACACAATTGGATAATTACAGGGAAACTGCTTTGATGGCCAAAGCTTAAGTGACAGAGCACTTTGGGAGGGAAACGAATGGATTCTGAGATGATTGATTATTTATGTACTTTTGAGTATTAATTTCCCAAGGACACTATTCACTGTAGGGTCTGGCATAGGGAATCAAATGGTAATGTTATACATAATGCGTTTTTTTAAGGGAAAAAGCTTAAATTACCCTTTGGAAGCATGGTGGGTTTTTTAGCATTACCGCCTCAGTGCTTACTCTGGCATTAATCTTATTCCACTGTCAGTAACCTCTCTGACTGATACTAATGATTCAACACAACGCACACTCGTCTGAGACATTTCCACTAAATTATGCGTTTAATTGCTTCATTTGCAATTATTGTTGGATTGAAAGTAATGAGTTGCAATATGCATAAACTCATCCATGGCAGTCAGAACCTTGGAACGTTGGGTTTTCCTTTTTTTTTCCACGGGGATCATTTTGGATTTAGCCCATTAAATATTGTAATGTTATACACATGCTATTACACATTGTCACAGAGAGTATCATAAAACACTGCAGAAATCTAATTGGGAAGAAGACACACGCAAAGCTCATTGCTACTCAGCCGAGAGCCCCTTGACTTTTCAGGGCCAATTTCTGTTGAAATGGGTGAAGCGTAGCTAAGTCCATTCTCCATAGAGTCCTACAGCTCGTTTCAGTCGTGTAGGTTGTGCCCTATGTCACTAGCTCATCCCTGTCATTCCCATACCTGCCACAACCTTCCCCTCATTCAGCCTCTGCTTGCATGTGTAAGCAAATATAGGCAGCATTTTACAATGTTGGGTACATTAATTAACATTAATTTCTACGGTAGGAAGCATTCATTAACAGTTAACCGACGTGTTTATTAAAGGGTTGTGAATGTTGAACAAATAAGATGAACAAATACGTTCAAGGGCGTATCCAGTTTCTAAGACATCAAGGGGGTCATTTCCACTCATCTTTATTGGCCCAGAAGGGGACATTCAACTGCATCCAGGCACCACAAAATAACATATATTACAACAATATTCCAACACAACAATCTAAAAACAATAAAAGCCTAAAAACCATGAATACATAAAAAAAACGCATAATGTACTGATTACAAGAACAAATGGTATACAATAACAGCAATATCACATGAAATGAAGACAAACTGAGCAGATTATGAAGCACTAAAGTGCCAAATACCACACGTGCAGATTCAGTCTATATAAATAAAAGAGACTTTGAATATTTTGATCCTCAAAGACAGGACTCTGTTGTTACAGTCTGAAGGGACAAATAAACACATACCACACATAAGTTGTCTATATGTACAGTATGAATCTATCCTGGAAAGTTGCATTTTGAGATTTAAATATACAGTGTGCATCGGGGTTAAAGGCTATTCAGTAGCGCAGTTTCACCCGCAACACCACTGTTTCTTTCTCTGCACTGTTTGTAAATCATTCTGGATAAAAGTGTCTGCTAAATTATCAGAACCCCCCCACACACAATGACTAGAAAATGGACATGCCCTTGAATGTCATTTGTTTTTCTTACTTAACATTAATAAACCTTAATAAACACATTAATTAACTGTTAATACAGGTTCACTACTGTATTAATTAATGTTAATTAGTGTACCCTTATTGTAAAATGTTACCCAAAAATAATTAAAAGTTGTATCTCCATTAAGATAGGCAAATGACCGACACAATTCACCGTCAGTTCTGTTCAGTTCTGAAGAATAATCGTGCACCACAGACGTAAAACACAAACTCAGGCAACTGCTGTTCTTTTTCCTGAAAACTGATAAGTTCATGTTACAACAGCATGTCCAGATCGGACCGAATACCTACATTTTCTATAATTTATGACACACGTAATTAGTAAACGTAAACACAGTACTGTAGTTTGATATGATGTTTACATTTGAATTTAATATACTGTATATATATTTTTGCCACAGATGTGTCTTCATATCTGAAGCTGAATTTCAATTTAATTTCATAGCAGGAAATAAAAAAAAGAAGAAAAAAAGCAGTAATCGACACAGTTGAGCTGGATCCAATTTTTGTTAATTTCCATAATTAAATTTATTGTATATTAATAAACCTGTCTGTATAATGTGTTTTTCAATATTGTTTCTTTCACCAAGAGATTAAATCCCCCATAATCCCTTGCTTCCTGTAAGCATTATTGGGTGAAAATTATTCTCGTACTAAGTGCATACTCAAAATAATTGAAATACTTTAGACTCTCATTTAAATTACATATATTAATAATACAGCTGAACATTTTCTAAACTCTGTCAAACAAATGCATCCCTGCTGTGGAAAAAAAAAATTTTGAAGTTGCTTTTAGAGTATAAATATTTGAACATGCTAAATGTAAGCAACAGAGGTGGTGTAAGTGTCAGTTCAGTACATCCTGTCCACAAAGAACAGCACACAACCAATGATAAAGCAGCGCCACAGAGGTATTCTCCACCAGACAGCAAATATTTATTGAACGCCTCACAATAATCTAGTATTTAATTCTCTTGTCTCTAATGGACTTCAGTTTCTGACAGCCTGGGCTTTGTTTCACTAGTTATATAGTGTGCTGCATGGTTCAGAGGCCAACATTTCATTTTTAATAAAAGCACGAGTCTTGAGAAGTCGTGAAGTTTGTTGTAGCCTGTATAATTTGTTTTCTCAGGTTAACCTTCGACCACATTTTTCTTTTGGCAATGAAAGTAACAGGTTTGGACAGCGTGTTGAGTAAGATGGACAACTGGAGTCCTCTTGGATCAATAGCATGTTATGTTTAGCAACAAACCAGTGTTTCTCTCTCTCTCTCTCTCTCTCTCTCATTTCTTTTCACTCTTTCCCTGTTTCTCATGTCTGTTCCCCTTTTCCCTTCATCTAAGTATCATCACTCTGTACATTTATTTAGTTTACTCTCAAATTCAAATTGCACTTTTTTAGTGTGACTTCATCATAATTAGCAGTATTGGCAAAGCTTTATAAATGAAAAATGTGATGCCATCACAACATCAATGATCAATATCATTGGCTAATTAATCTTACAACTACTGTTAATCTTAATGTTGCAGCTATTATTAGTATTATTATTATTATTGCTAATAATAATAATAATAGTAGTAGTAGTAAAATCATCATACCTGTTTATTCCTCTGTATCGATTCTCCTCTATAACACAAACTCTATGCAATACAACACTGCGGTAGTACTGATGGTGCTGCATGGACAGGGATTAACTGCCCGGTTCCTTCAAAATACCCTCTATATTTACCTGGATTGCTGTAAAACCCCTCATCATAACCATCCTTGGATTCTTGCAAGTGGTAATGAAACCACTTTCCGATGCCAAGTGTTCACTGCAGCTGTAATGGAGGGATTATACTGCATTGTGTAGACGGCTCATACTGTCACTGTACCTGCTCCAAGAGCTAAATCAAGGCGGCTTATCTTTCAAAATCAAGACAGGATAACATTTGTTTCACAAAAAACAAAACACTCACAGCAAATCTCACCAACTAGCACCTTTTCCTCACTAAAAGCCTACTTTCAGGACTGGCTTTTCCACTGCGAGTTCGAATGTGTACACACTATCGGAAAACCACTGTGATGGCAGTTTTTTTTTTTTTTTTTTAAATACATGTGTAGAGTGCTTTCATGGGAAGCACCTTTGACCCTGAAAAATATGAATGTCTTTCAAAATGGATGAATGCGGCTCACTGCTCTCAGTCCTGTCATAAAGCTAGGCGACATCCACCGCATTATGTGAGTAGAGTGGAGGGGAAAGCAGGAATAAATGGCTGCAATAACGGCAAACACTTTAAAACGTCTGATCTGGCTTGGGAAAGAGAAAAGCAGAACCGTGGGCCTCACCCATTCATCAGTGAGTGTGAGCCTCTCTTGAGGAGAGATGATGGAGTCCCTAGAATAAGCACTGACTGACTCAGAGGAGTGATATGCTCATTTGTTATTGGGGGCATGAAAACTGCTTTTACTTTTGTTGGCGATTCTCACTAAAAAAAAAACCCAATATACATGTACCACAGACAGACACATGCTTGGACAGAGTTTAAGCAAAGCAGAGAATTTCAATTTCAATGTTTTCATTTTCAATGTTCCTCTCCGTAAACAAAAGTGTGACTGCCACACTAATGTTTTTTATTGATAAATTATTACTCATTTTTTAAACAGATGGAAAAGTAAAGCTTTTGTTAAGAATGTGATTGTTGGGGGATTCATGAAAAGCTGTAATTACTTATTTTTGAATTACGACGGGTTAGAAAAGGTTGTTTGCAGTTCCAGATGTATAGATACTGCATACTGGGCCAAGAGCCGTCCTTTGAAAAAACATGTTCCTATTAGCCAAGCATATTGTTCCTTTTTAAGGCCGTGGGGAACAGGCATAATTTTAACAGATGTGAGCACATGCCTTGTTTTTGTCCCCAGTCTCTACCTCTCTCTCTCTTCCTAAGAATCAGAGGGGGAAACCACAAAACTATTGTGATACTTTTGTGCCTGTTAAACCATCATAAATGCCTGGGGAAAAAAATACATATGATTCACAAAGCACCTGCAGGGGTTGGAAAGCAAACCCAACAGCTCTCTCTACCAGGGAAACAGCCGCACAGTGCATTGCCGGGGTGATGCATATTCAAATGTACGGTATCTACATGCATTTCCATGCCAAAATGACTTTTTTCACTTATTATTTTTATGCAAATGGACTTCAGTACAGAGTGTGTTTGATTTACAAAGATGATCAAAAATTACCACTTGCAATTAGCATGGATTTTATTATTGTTTTTAAATGATGACCTGAAACCCGATGGTAATTACCCGCAGCCTTTGAAAGCCAAGCAATGTGTCAATGACCATGGCAGCTGTCGCAAGACGAAGACCCTGCTAACATGTTTTCTGCTATAATTTAAGTTGGATATTTCATAAATAAATTAATAAATATTTAGACCAACTCCCATTTTCCCCTCAACCGTGCTATTTTAATACAAAAATCTGCCAACTGTGTTGTTCCAGGAAATATTGAGTCCATTTGCTTTGGGCCTCCAGTTCCTTTTGTAGCCTTTATTATTTGTACACCATTACATGTGTGCCAAATTGTAAAATGTCAGGTTAGTTTACATCTGCTCAATCACAAACACAGCACCTACAGCACTGACAGTGTGTGTGAAAGAGTTCTGCATGTAACACTGTAGTTACATTTCTCAAATTTGGCCTTAGCATTGTCTCACTCATTTCCATGGGTCTTGATCTTGTTTTTTTTGTACCTTCACTAACTGTGCTGTCTAACTATTTTGCCTGGGTTGCGTGTTTCTTTGATTTGCATCAAAACCTTAGTGAATCAGCCCTTAATATGGCGTGGATAGCATTGCCAGTTAAAGTCCTATAAGCAACATTAACTTCACTCAGAATTCTTTCATAGTGGATCCGTGATCTGTTTTTATTGTTGTTATTATTTAATCATTATTAAATTATATTATATATTATTATTATCATTAAAAAAGTTATTAACATCTTTCGAGTTATCATGTAGCCTGTGTGTTTTCCATACATCCCATGAATCAACTTATTATGTGCTTTACACGTATCAGTATAATCGACTAAAGCTAGTTGTGTCCATATAAATTCCAACAGCACTGATCTATCTGCACATACACGGTGCCATCAGTATTGTAATGTGAGACCGGCTATAAGAGAAATGAGAGGCTTAGTAGATGGAAAAAATTGAAATTCAATATCCTGTATTATGCTGTGGAAAAAGGTTTTGCCGGTTTGAATAAAATGATCTGTGGGGTTACCCATATGATGATGCCGGGGAACATACACACTGCCTACAATACATTCATAAATATGTTAATATTGTCTCTGTATTTTCTTACATTATAATAAGAGATTAGAGAAGTGACAGTTTTATTGGGTTTACTGCAGAGGTGAATTGCAAGCAACACTGGCTCTGTCACTATGGGGTGGAGGTGGATTTCTATGAAAAACCCTTTATGCAGTAATTATTTAATTGTGTGCGTGTCTACATGTATGTATGTCAATTATAAAATTAATTATAAAATGTATAACCATATTGGCGGCCTGTCCAGGGTGTATTCCTGCCTCTCGCCCAATGCATGCTGGG
The DNA here is from genome assembly GCA_029718625.1 of Synaphobranchus kaupii. Taxonomy (NCBI): domain Eukaryota; kingdom Metazoa; phylum Chordata; class Actinopteri; order Anguilliformes; family Synaphobranchidae; genus Synaphobranchus; species Synaphobranchus kaupii. The sequence continues at coordinate 10,362,947 of CM056378.1, forward strand.
ATAGGCTCCAGCACCCCCCGCGACCCTGACCTGGAATAAGCAGGTTAGATAATGGATGGATGGATGGATGTATAACAATAAACTATAAGCATAATATATTATCTATAATTATATTGCTTGTGTAATACATTATGATGCCTCATAATGACCTTTTCATAGCTGCATTTTTAAAAAGCTATTACTAAAAATAAATCCAGTGGGGAGTGTGCATACATGTGTCATGAGTAAATCTACATATGGTGTTTCCAGCCTCTATTAACTGTTGCTATACATACAAAGGCTAGATGTGGGGTGTGTATCCATGGGAAGGGTTTGGACAGTGTGTGTTTTTGTGGGGGTTTTGTTTGCATGTGTGTGAAACAAGTTTTGTCCGTATATCAGGCTGAGCTGAATTATTTTCAAATAAATGTTATGTTATTAATTATATTTAACTATGTTGGTAAACTGAGATGTATTGTCCTATTTACATTGCCCTGGGGAATCAAAGTGGCTAGGGACGGCAAAAAATTGTGTAGCAAGTCAGTTGTCAGGAGGGAACCAGTAGAAATTTGACAAGCGCACTGGGGTTAACACTCTTTCAAACAGAGATGTGGGATCTTTAACAACCAAAGCATGGCACAGTCACATGAGTTGATCACTGTTCAGGGGCATGGGATTTCATTAGGTCTGGACACTGAAAGATTGCCCCTTACTGGCCTAGCAATGGCACATCCAGCAGTGATGTATAGTTTTCTCTCAGGTGTTACGCTAATCAAGCCTAAGACTGCTTAGTATCTACTGTCTGTACACAGGGAGATATGCTTGTTTGTTGCCCAGACCCAGGCGTTGTATACACAGGTCCAGCTACAGGATCTGCCAATACTTGAATGTGACTCATTACTATGCCTTTCCCCTTAATCACTGATCCTTTTCCTTATGCATTCCTCCGACACACCGTTATGCCTGTACCTGCTTCACGTCCCGTCCAGCTCCGCGGCTTCTCTGCTGTCCAATCAGGGCCCGAGCGGGGCCACGCCGTGGTGCGTCTTGTCCGCGAGACGGGAGACGCGCGCAGAATGCGCATCGAATTCTGACGACCTTGCCAGGAAGTTCCTGACGACCTTTTCAAACCCCGGCAACTTCCTCTGTGGGGTTGCACTGGGTTCAGAAAACCTGCCCAAAATAAGAGTCACATGGGTTTATGCACTCCGGCCCTGACAACAGTAGCCGGAAAAGTAAACAACAGATGGCACTGCAGCCTCCCAAAGGTGAACGAATACAAGTATCTCACAAAACCCCTCAGAAGGCCTTTTTTGTAGAACACAGCGAAGTTTCTTTCTCGTTCAAGCGGAGTAGCGGGCCGGTCGCAAACCTCAGGTGTGTGTCGTGTGTAACACCATCGGTGTGGGGCACTGTCCAAGCTTCAAATTAGCCTGATCCTGAAGCGATGATAAAACGGCAAAAAGTTTTTTTTTTAAAAAGGAGGTAAGCTAAACTGAATTAATGACGCAGGAAAAATGGGTTTAACTATGTCAAAGCAGACTAAGAGAAAAGCTGGTTGACTATGCTCTGTAACCAGGAATGGGGATCAAAGAGCTGTTCCGGTTTTGTGGATAAAAAAAAAAAGGACTGCATTGTTGTCACCCGAGAGATGACACTGAAATTTCTGAGAGGCTTCCGCTGGCCGGATTAGGCTTGTCCCAGCGGGGTAGGCCCCACTGACCAAAATCCCTCTACAGGCTTACGCTGGCCGGATTAGGCTTGTCCCAGCGGGGTAGGCCCCACTGACCAAAATCCCTCTACAGGCTTACGCTGGCCGGATTAGGCTTGTCCCAGCGCGGTAGGCCCCACTGACCAAAATCCCTCTACAGGCTTACGCTGGCCGGATTAGGCTTGTCCCAGCGCGGTAGGCCCCACTGACCAAAATCCCTCTACAGGCTTCCGCTGGCCGGATTAGGCTTGTCCCAGCGCGGTAGGCCCCACTGACCAAAATCCCTCTACAGGCTTACACTGGCCGGATTAGGCTTGTCCCAGCGGGGTAGGCCCCACTGACCAAAATCCCTCTACAGAGGGGAGGCACGCAGCAAAAAGCTCAGTCGCCACCGGAAAAAGCTGACACGACAGCTTCCGAAAACACACACACACATTGAGCTTGGCAATCCGGCAACCACAATGACACCAGCAGTTGGAAGCTACAAAAAGGGGCATGTTCCAGTCGAGGGGAGCCTTGTACACTTAGTGGTTGTGGTTGGTAAAGTGTACACTCATCCCTAATGAAGTGGTGAGAGACATTCCATGTGTTCAGTGGGACAAAAAAAAAAAGGAACATGAAAATCTTTGAAAAGTACAACAGCTTGAGCTCTTTTTCAGAACATCTGGTGAGTATATGCATAATCTGTTGTTGTTTTTTTTCCCCAGAAGGTCAGACTTGCAGCCACTAAAAGATAGAGAGTTATCCTTGAAGAGGAAAGTTATGTAATCTGTAACACTGAAGCACGATGACAGACAAAATAGATTTAATGCATAAAACCAATTACTTTAATTTCATTCATCATTGCTAGTATAATTTAGAACAGCTCATTAACTGTGTAATATATTTACATTTTATTGTTTCTTAATAGAAACACTGCAGTAAATATTTCAGAGGCCACGACTCTTTCATGGTTTATATTTGCATAATGACCAAATGGTGGATTCACAAACAGCTGGGCCTAAAGGCTGAAGTGATATGGCAACAGGGAGATGCTAAACAAATCTCTAACATGGGGAATTTAAACTTCCTTTGGGGAAAAATGAGAATTACCACTTCAGTGTTTTATTTTGGTTGGACAGTGAAATGAAAATACAATGAAAAGGTTTTTTTTAAAAACAATAACAACAAAAAAAAATCAAGAAAGATAATTTAACAAATGTGTGTCACAGCTGGACATTTGATTAACTTGTGTAATGGCGGCCTATGGGGACTATTGTAGGAAGGCGATGTTTGAATGTTCCTCAGTAATGTCAAATTAACAATATGTTCGGTTTTTGTGGGTCTGTGCGCCTGCTCAACAAAGAACTGTGTCCCCGCCCGCAACATTGCCATGAACGTTGGCGATGCTGGCACAAAAATATCGGAGCACAATTGTCACACCTCATAAACCGCAAAGGTTTTCTGTGTCTGCTGTGATCTATGAGCTCATTTTCACTTGGCAGAGTTCTTCACCGAACGCCTCTTATTCTCCAATAATACCCCCCCTACCAGTAGAGAGCCAGGCTAGGCTGGAAGGCATGATGTCCTGTTGCAGCGTGATTGTCTGTCCATTGCATTACGCCCAATCAGATGTTATGACATCACACTGATTTATCACAGAGGACATCTGCCCAGATTGAGATGACTGCTTGGGCTGTCTGCAGTTCAACAGCAGAGTACTCTCCTACATACACATCCGGTGGCCTTTTTGAAATTATTGGCACAGTTGATAAAAACAGTGTAAAAAGTTATGTATAAAATAAACACAATATTGTATGCTAAAAAAATATATACTAATACACACTAATATATTTATACATATACAAGATATACAATATACTAATACATGTACAGCATACTAATACAGTTGCTTTTATTACAGTCGCATTTTATTTCCATAAAAGATAGGTGTTAAAAAACAAGGACTTTCACATGTTTTAGTCTGTGCTTCTGGGTGGCCCTCTTCAATTCAAACTGGGACATTTTCAGATGTTTCAAGTCTTGAATCTGAGACAGCCATTGAAAACAAATGGTCAGTCAATCACTTCTTGGCTGATTTTGTAGTATGCTTGGGATCATTGTCCTATCCAGAGGTACTTTCACCACTCACATTATTTTTACATATGATATACAGTCAGCACCATAATTCATTGGACAGTGACACATTTTTTGTTATTTTTGTTCTGTACTCTAGCACTTTGAGTTTGAAAGGATACAATGACAATGAGGTTGAAGTGCAGACTGTCAGCTTTAATTTGAGGGTATGTTCATCTACGTATATCGGATGAATCGTTTAGAAATTATAGAACCTTTTGTACATAGTCCCGCCCATTGTCGGGCATCAAAATATATTGGACAGTTTAACATAATGTAGAATAAAGTAAACATTTTTAATATTTGGTCGCATATCCTTTGCATGGCATGGCTTCCTGGTGTCTGTGACCCAACAACATCAAAACACTCTTGATATCTTATGTTCTTGTACTCTTACAAGCGATACTATAATGTCTCTGCATTTGAATGGATCTCTATGGGAATTGGGGGTGGGACTAGATTTAGCTGTAAATTATCCTGGAACAGTATGGAATACATGGCTGGCAAAATGCTGTACATCATCAAGGGTCTGAGGTATCAAACAAGCCTCAAACCATCACTCTGCTGCCAGATATGCAGTAGATATGGATGGATAACTTCAAGGGTTTCTTCTCCTGACTTATTTTGCCATAGAGTTCAATAGGAAAATGTGTCAGGAGAAACAACCCTTAAAGCGATCCATCCATATCTACTGCATATCTGTATTTCTTGATGCCCAAAAATGGGCGGGACTAAACGGTTCATCCGTTATGGATGAAAATTCCCTCAAATTAAAGCTGACAGTCTGCACTTCAGTCACATTGTCATTGTATCCTTTCAAACCCAAAGTGCTAGAGTACAGAACCAAAATAACAAAAAAATGTGTCACTGTCCAATGAATTATGGTGCTCCCTGCATTATAATACATAATATATAAAATTAATAAAGAGCAATGTATAAAAAAGACTACATATTGCACCTGTATCTAGCTCTGGGTGCCTGCTGTGATCGCCCATGCTGGTGTGATTACCTCCTCTACCTGTTTAACACCTGAGTCTGTCAGCCGCACGCTACACAACCATATTAAACAACGTCCCTAACTGTTCTCCCACCGGGATCTTTAATTGTCTTTTTAAAGTGTATTCTCTTTAGTCGAGCGTTCTCTTCTGCTTGCCCCTCCTTATCACCTCCTTCAACCACGCCTCCAATGGCAGGGGAGCGGCAGGTCCTGTGGGAGCAGCGGAGATGAAGAAGACACTTCAGCCCCGTGAATATTTCAGACTGTCTGTCAAACCTTTATTAACTCAGATATTGTACCGAAAAGACAATGTCCTCACTCATTCATGTACACACACACACACACACATACGCATGCACGCACACACACAAGTTCTCTCTCACTATCTTTTCACTCATATACACACAACCACCCATATAAAAGAGTATCTCTCTCTCTCTCTCTCTCAACTGTTCAGCAACTGTTGGATTAATATTAAATACTTTTAGAGTGGGTTTAGATGGGTGGAAGTTTATAAACTATTATTTTATTCTCCTTAATGTAATGCAATACATTTGTGCAGATAAATATTTAAAACATGCTTTCTTTAACGTAGCAACTATTAAAATATACAGTTATAATCTATAAAAAATCTCTCTCTCTCTCTCTCTCTCTCTCTCCCTCTCTCTCTCAATTCAATTAAATTCAAGTTGCTTTATTGGCAGGAAATACAAATATAAATATTGCCAAAGCATACAGACATAAATTAAAATACATATGTACAGTAAAATAATAATAATAATATAAATAAGAACAACGCTATAACAATGTTAATGATAAATCAACATTAAATCAACATTCAGTTGGCTTTATTGGCATGACAAGACATTGCATCTGTGTTGCCAAAGCATACTGCATTAAAACAGTCAAAGACATCAGGCAGGAATATACCCTGGACAGGTCGCCAATCCATCACAGGGCCCACACACCATTCACTCACACTCATACCTATGGGCCTGCATGACTTTGGACTGTTGGAGGAAACCGGAGTACCTGAGGAAAACCCACGCAGACACGAGGAGAACACACAAACTCCACACAGAAAGGCCCCTGGCCTGTATATATAATTATTATTAGTATTATTATTATTAATTACACTGATTAAGTTTTCATAGCCTACATGCCTTAAAGGGACCTATTAAAGTAAGCAAAAAATAAGACCTTTAATATACTTCCATCAAATCTGTTTTTTTTCTTCTTTTTTTTTAGGTATACATTTTCCTCAAAGCACCAGTAAACACACCAAAAACATGTTTTGTAGCTTATCTTATTATTTATTTCCCCAGAAAGAAGGCCCGAGATACAGACAAAGCAAGCACATTCATCTTAAATACATGGAAAAAATCTGTATCTGTGTTTTTAAGTTTGAAAGTTTGAAACTGTAAACAGAAGAGGCCACAATTTAATTCTCAAGATCTTGGAGCTTAGCATAATTATAGAAAAAGCTATAATTAGTGCGTTATGTTGGTAAACTTTCATAGCCACCAGACCATAGTTTCATACCCCCAGAGAGAAGATGTAAGCATGTCTATTCTAATCTGGACATAACATGGCCACTAGCCCAGAACCTGTAACGCAGAATATAAACATCATTGACTTCACTGCACAGTGTCTTACTCCAACAGCATAACAGACTGCCTTGGAGAGGCAATATTTACCTCTCTTTCTTTCAACGTACAGGGATGTTCTCACTGTCTGGCCCAGAGAACCTAAAAACAGTTTATCTTCCCCACTTCACTAGGCATCTGAAAAATTACAAATTAAGCTGGCAAAATTTTTGGCAATCACCTTTTATTTTTTTCTGAGTAGCTGAAAGTAATCCACCATAATAATGTATAATAATGATAAGAAGAATAAAAATTGCCAACTGAAGTGGATCACTAGGGGTGCGTCCCAATACTCGAAAAATGCACCCTCCTTTCCTCCACTACCACCTCCTGTCCTCCGTGCCCCGGAAACGGATCTTTGTGTTTTAATCTAATGTTGCTGATTACATCTTAATTACATATTAGTGGTTACATATTAATCAATGTCTTGACGCAAACCGCAATGTCAGTTGCATTGTATACTGTACATGCAAATGCTTGTACAGGCTATTTTACATACTTCCTTGTATGAGACGGAGGAGAGTGGAGGAGAGGAGTGGAGGAAAGGAGGTTAGGAGTGAGGAATATTGGGATGCATAAACGCTGGTCCTGGGTAAATGCATCACATGGAGAAGCATTATCTTCCTGGTTTATGACCATAGAGTGTATCCACTCCTAGATCTATGGTTCCATTTTGTGGAAAAAGATGTGTAAAAAAAGGCTGCCCTATTATTTTGTATCATTGGGTAGAATACTTAACCTGAATTTATTAAAAATTTCTATATTCAAAACATTTATAAAGAACATGTTAAGCGTAGACTAGAAACCAGCTTAAAAGACATGCACTTGCTTTACTGTTTAGTATTTTATTATTTTATTTGATATTTTCAAACTAGATAATACCGTATCTATATGCCAACTTATGTTTTTTAGGAAACATTTGTTTCTGAAAAGGGTTTGAATGATGGAGGAAAACTGTAATGACACTCTTTTTTTCCTATAATTGATGTGAGCTGGCAGAGAGATGAATAAATAACAGTGAAGCAATGACAAACGGGGTCACGCAGAGGCCACGGCAGTGTTGGAGACCAACGGGCCCGCGCTGACAGTTCCTCCTGCCAACCTCTCCGGTGGGCCGTCCTGTGTAGGTGAGACCGGAGCAGGGCCAGATGCGGGGATGTGCTCTCAGTACCCGCCGTGGCTCCCCCTCACCCCTCTCCTAGAACAGGGCCGATCCAAGTCCCTCCAAGTCACTCGCCTTCCATCAATCAGTATTCACCGAGCCCGTTGAGCCACAGAACGACTGGGAGAAGGTCAGAGTTATCGGTCAATATTCTGCCAGGAGCCAGGAGTGGAAGGGGAGGGGAGTTTGGGGCCGTCTGAGTTATCTAGACCTGCATTGGAAGTGGCGTGCCTCTCTACCGGCTTTAAACTAACAAATCCCTCTGTCGAAATTACAAGACCCTTCATTCAAAGGCTACAGGGTCCTACAATTCAATAATAGCCTGCAAGGGGGGAAAAATGCACACAGAAACGATTAGCATAATCACACTGGCAGGCACACGTTAGCACAGACACATGAACAATCACAGCGGTCAACAGCATACCACTCCTACCCTACTCTGGCTGAATGGTTGAAGGTAAGCAGGTGTGAGCTGGGTTGGGACTTGTATGGGAGAACTCCTGGGAAAACTAAGTTGCTGCTGAAAGTGGTTCACATGGGCCAGTAGGAGTCATGCATCCCTCTGGATCAAATTAAATAATCCCAATGTCCCAGTGCAGTGCAGCGCAGCGCAGTGCAGTGCCGGGGAAATTGTTCTGGAGGAGACGCCATCTTTCAGCTGAGACATTAAACCAAGGTCCTGGCTCGCTGTGGCCTCTAAAGCAAAGAGTATGGCAATCCGTAGTGTCCTGGCAAAATGTCCGACCTGCCAGTTAATCATCCTCCAGTTTAATTGGCTCAATAATTCCCTCTGTCTCTCTCTCCAGCTCAGCTGTGCGCAGAATAAAAGGTGGTTGCTGTGTCTTGGACAGATTGGTGCGACGTTTTGAGATGTATTTCCCCACTTTCACTCTAAAGCACTTTGAGGTGATGAAAAGTGCTATATAAATGCAATCCATTATCAAAAGCCACTTCTGTAACTAAAGATCCTACAATACCGGCTTATACCCATGCTCTCTCATAGCTTTGTGCAAACAGCCATTAGGCAATTAAGGAAGGGAACTTCGCAGCAAACCTGTGAGCACTGATATCTATTTAATCATTTGTTAGCAATGGGAGAAATAACCTGTTTACCATCTTACCGCCACTTGATTTATCGTCTACTGCGATGCCCTTTTGTCATTCTCTTCAATTTCGGAATCTCCAAAAGCGCTTCATTCCGCCGCCTCCACAATAAACCTCTGCAGTGAACAATAAAACGCTCTTTGCCTCGGCCGTTTTGAGGAAATGAAACGACATCTCTCCTGAACTCTGGTGTTCCCCTCTCTTTCCTGCCCTCCAACAGTGGCCGTATTTATCATTTCATAACAGCATCGGCAGGACACAGATTCTCCTCCTGATCAATTACCCTGACACCTTTGAAGGTCTGGAATATTACCCTTGGTCATATCCAGCCATTTCAGTCTCTGAACCTGCGGAATTTATATTCATGACATTTTTCAATGGATTCATTTGTCCAGCTCTCTCCCTCATCTGGTTGGGCTTAGAAGAAGAGAACGCAAACGTCTTTCATGTTTAATAATTAGCGCTGGTAACACGTTAATTTGAGTTATGGCTCTGTGGGTGCTTTTTGAATGAAATGGAGGATTCGCCTGTAACCAAAAATACTTAAATTAATTTATTGCACCCACATAGATAAATAAAAAATAAGAGGCATCATTAGTTTTTATTAATCTACTTGACAGCAATTCAAATTATTGTGAGTTACACAGGAAACAAACCCTAGATTTAGATGATGTCGGTGTCGCTCTTTCAGTGTTAAAGTATTTCTACTGCAGGTACTGAAAGATGATCTTGTTTGCCCTTTACACTTTTCAGAAGCAGATCTGAAGACCAGTGACACACTGTTAGGAGAAAAATGACTGCCTCAAGGCGTTACACACACTTTTGACTGGGATGGCCGTACAGCGCACTCTTTTTTGGAGAGCCAAGTGCTCCTACTTAACAATATGCCAAGAGTGCTGGCACTCCACGTAAAGTATGTGTGTGCATGCACGTGTGTCTGTGTGTGTGTGTGTGTGTGTGTGTGTGTGTGTGCGTGTGTGCATGTGTGCATGTGTGTGTGTACATGTGTGTGTGTGTGTGTGTGTGTGTGTGTGTACATGTGCGTGTGTGTGTGTGTGTGTGTGTGTGTACATGTGCGTGTGTGTGTGTGTGTGTGCGTGTGTGTGTGTACATGTGCGTGTGTGTGTGTGTGTGTGTGTGCGTGTGTGCGTTTGTGTGCATGCGTGCGTGTATGCGTGTGTGCGTGTGTGTGTACATGTGCGTGTGTGTGTGTGTGTGTGTGTGTGTGTGTGTATGGCACTGGTGTTCACTCATAAGGCAGCTGTACTAGGACAGTCCAGCATGAGCATTGAAGATGAATAGCAGTGCTGTGTGTGCGTAACTCCAAAGAGAGGCGCTTACACAACACCAGCCAAGCGAGCACCTAACCTGTCCCCTACATGGCCACTGTCCTGTGCTGTAAAAACCAGCACAGCCCATTCACTGACCCCAACATGGCCACTGTCCTGTGCTGTAAAAACCAGCACAGCCCATTCACTGACCCCAACATGGCCACTGTCCTGTGCTGTAAAAAACACTGTCCCCTACATGGCCACTGTCCTGTGCTGTAAAAACCAGCACAGCCCATTCACTGACCCCAACATGGCCACTGTCCTGTGCTGTAAAAACCAGCATGGTCCATTTCACTGACCCCTACATGGCCACGGTCCTGTGCTGTAAAAACCAGCACAGCCCAATTCACCGTTGCTTCTCACGAGTGAAGTGGATTCTTTTTATTCAAATTCATCCGACATTTGTGAAGGCCCTGTCTGTGCCAATAAGCTAATTAGTGTTACTCGCGACAGTGGCTCTCTTTCACATGGACATCATTCAGTTTGCTCCAGAATGTGGCTCAGCTATGAAAAATTTATGTAACATATTACAGTTGTAATTAAGCCAGGATCTATTTCCAGGAACTAATGGCATATATGAATCTTCCCCACATTATCTGTGATTCCTTTGCCTTTGTCATTACTTTCCTCTGACAAATAAGTACATGTACTTCAAAAGTACAGACTCAATTTTATGATACAGCATCATAAAGGTCATATGCTGCTATGTTACTTAATAAGATATATACACAATTAAATTTTTTTAAGTTTATAATTGTTACTTTTAAATTTTATGAATTAGAATATTTATATTCCTACCTGCATCTCACCCCCAATGACTGCAATTCCTTGAGTGAGATATAGCGCTGTTATACAATTGTGAAAGAGAAAATTAATGATTCTCTCTCTCTCTCTCTCTCTCTCTCTCTCTCTCTCTCTCTCTCCGTTTCTCCTCGAACTACGACGAGAGAGGATGCTCACATGAAGGCCCATGATTGGGGGAGGCCTGTGGGTGTTTGCGTTCCCCTGTGGGATCACCTTTTAAATGTTACGTTTTCAAACGTAATTGAGCTAATGACTTATTTAGGAAGCTTTGCCTGGTGTGCATACAAGTATGTCTTCTTTAGCCTGTCACAAAATGTTTAATTATCTTAATGTGTCGGATCCCATTTGGATAATTTGAGAATTACAGAGGTGAGATGATGAGACATACTTGGACTGCAGCACCCTCTCTCTCTCTCTCTCGCTCTCTCTCTCTCTCTCTCTCTCTCTCTCTCTCTCTCTCTCTCTCTCTCGCGCTGTCTATGTCTCTCTCTCTTTCTTTCTCCCTCTCTCTCTCCCCAGTGCTCCAGAGCTGATGGATAATAACGATTCTTAATTATTTCTAAATATAATGATCTCTGAAGCTCACGGAGGTGCCTCTCTGTCATTAGACCAGTAATAAGGCAGAGACTAAAAGTCATCCTGCTCAAAATCAAAAAATAAATGAAAGAAAATAGACAGAGGGATGAGTAACACTGTGGAGTATATCTGCTGGAGAAATGTGCTGTGATTCGCAATTCTATCCATTTTTTCTTTAAATTGCATCAAGGATTAACTGGGATGGGAGGGAGCAATTAGAGCGGCATCAGGACTCAATTTGGGAGCCTCACTGCTCCGTGCCTCTCATCCTCCTCCTCCTCATCATCCTCCTCCTCCTCCTCATTCTTCTCCTCCTCTTCCTCCTCCTCCTCCTCATTCTCCTCCTCCTCCTCCACAACCTCAGTCCAGAACCATTGTTTTTTTTCTCTCTTGTCATCCTTTTGAGATTTCTTGTCATTTTCTTAGAATTCAAAAGCAGGCCTAAGAGCGCATTAAGAGCATAATTCTTCCACAAATGTGAGAGAGATGGAGTATATCGCCAGCCTAAGTAGCTCCAAGAAAAGGCTAAATTATTAGGCAGCAATTCGATGACATCCTTGAGGGGTTCGCTGGTACACACTTGATTAGATCACCGGTTTGTTTTGCAGTGGAGAAAATAGTGCATTATGGACATCCCAAAGGCAGAGTATGGATTGCTACCATGATAAAACAGCTCTGACTGGTCCTGCAATGTAATCTGGGAATTGCAAGGCCACCAGGTATATTACCCAGCACTCAAACCTCTATCTCAAATGAAAAGTCATTGAAAAAGCACTTCACCAATGTAGGAGGAGAAAGAGAGAGACAGATTAGTTGTTAGGGCATTGACTATTTGACTGTTCATTGACTATGCACCTTTCATTTAAAACTCAACAAGCCAGCTTATTGATTTATTGAACCTACTTACCTCAGAGTAAACAAATACTGATAATGGCACCCCATGCATATTTTCTTTAGGCCATTTTATTTCAAAACTATAAACACTTAAGCTCACTTAGAATGGTATCTTTGGAGGTCTATCACACTAATCAAATTAACAGCATATTACAGCTCTCTACCGTGCACATAGAGCCCTACCTCTTTCTCTCTACCTCAATCCCTCTCATTCCCAGTCTCACAGTGATGCTAGCCGACTCTCACATCATCAGCCTCACTCTCTCTATCTCTCTTATACACACATTGTCCCTGTGGAACTGTGGTTGTTAAGGGTAGTATCCAGCTGTACTACACTGCTCCAGCTGTGAAAAGCTCGTCTGTGGACCGTCGGTTTAGTCAATGTCTCCGGGGTGATTCTATTGCTAGCAACGGGGCCGGGTTCTTATGAATCACCGCTCCAGCCCTCACACAAGCTCAATTCTCTGTGGACAGTAGGACGGGGGAGGTGGGAGGCGTCTCAAAACCGTGGACCAACCATGGAGGCGTGGGTAAGGGAGAGATGTTTCAGCACCACGGACAGGGCCACGCTGAGCAATATGCTTGAGCAACGTGCACAGGAAGAAGCATCACACAGTGATGTAGTACACACACAAACACAGGAAGAAGCATCACACAGTGATGTAGTACACACACAAACACAGGATGAAGCATCACACTGTAGTACACACACAAAACACAGGAAGAAGCATCATACAGAGATGTAGTACACACACAAACACAGGGATACACACAAAACAAACACAGGAAGAAGCATCACACAGTGATGTAGTACACACACAAACACAGGAAGAAGCATCACACAGTGATGTAGTACACACACAAACACAGGATGAAGCATCACACTGTAGTACACACACAAAACACAGGAAGAAGCATCACACAGAGATGTAGTACACACACAAACACAGGGATACACACAAAAACAAACACAGGAAGAAGCATCACACAGTGATGTAGTACACACACAAACACAGGGATCCACACAGACACAAACACAGGAAGAAGCATCACACAGTGATGTAGTACACACACAAACACAGGAAGAAGCATCACACAGTGATGTAGTACACACACAAACACAGGGATACACACAAACACAGGCAGAAGCATCACACTGTAGTACAAACACAAACACAGGAAGAAGCATCACACAGTGATGTAGTACACACACAAACACAGGGATACACACAAACACAGGCAGAAGCATCACACTGTAGTACACACACAAACACAGTGATGTAGTACACACACAAACACAGGCAGAAGCATCACACAGTGATGTAGTACACACACAAACACAGGGATACACACAAACACAGGCAGAATCATCACACTGTAGTACAAACACAAACACAGGAAGAAGCATCACACAGTGATGTAGTACACACACAAACACAGGGATACACACAAACACAGGCAGAAGCATCACACTGTAGTACACACACAAACACAGTGATGTAGTACACACACAAACACAGGCAGAAGCATCACACAGTGATGTAGTACACACACAAACACAGGGATACACACAAACACAAACACAGGCAGAAGCATCACACTGTAGTACACACACAAACACAGGGATACACACAAACACAAACACAGGCATTGTTTTAATCTTTTTTAACTAGCATGGTTAGGTTTTGTCTAACCATTCTCAGGGGGAAAAACTACACTGCTGTCTATGCAACTTAGCACTGCCTGGCCTAACTGAAAATAAATTTGCACTGTTCAAAATGTACACATATGAGGCTCCGTTGTAAGCAATGGTCCATAGGAACAGTCATCTACATCCCTGAACACTATCAGATACGCCACATTCGTCTCAGTCAAAGAAATATTTTAACATTTCCTTTTAGTGACAATATTTACGACACTATTTCTCACTTGACAGTGTCTAATGGAAATTAATGTTTGTACAGGTGTAGACTGAATTTGTGCTGTCCCATTTGCCTTCACGGCCATGATTCAGGGGGGAAAAAAGTTATGTCTGCCAAACGGACTGTGGTGTACAGTGCAGGTACGTACACGTTCATCGACTGTTTGTGTGTGTGTGTGTGTGTGTGTGTATGTTCGAACATGTGTTTTTTCATGTGTGCCCATGAACATAAACATGTGTGAGTGTGCTTGTGTGTGTGCTGTGTCCGTGCGTGCCTGTATGTATGTGTGTGAGTGTGTGTGTGTGTCTGTGCGTGTGCACGTCTGCGCATGTGTGTGTGTGTGTGTGTGTGTATCAAGGTTATTATAGTTTTAAGTTTTTTATTTAGTTTTTATTTTTATTCGTTTTTTAATTTCACCTTCTAATTCAGTTTAGTTTTAGTTCGTTTTCAGAGTGTGTTTATAGTTTTTAGTTTAGTTTTTCAAACAATTTTTTTTTTATTTTTTTTTTTATTTCAGTTAATAACAGTCAATAGTTGGGTTTGGGGAGGGAAAATAGATATTCATTTTGAATGTTCCAAATGACACTATATGCAATCCGGATTATCCAAACAAAAAAATGTCTGCTATCAACAGTCAGGAGGAAGATCAGAAACTAAAACTAGAAAAGATTCATGGTCATTTTTATTTTATTGAAGTTCGTTTTGCAACACTACATTACAGTTTTAGTTTAATTTTAGTTTTTTAAAGTAATTTAAGTTTTTATTGTTATTTAAATAAAATTTTTATTTTAGTTAACTTCAGTTAACTATAATAACCTTGGTGTGTACGAGTATGTGTATGTGTGTGTGCGTGTGTCCATGCGCACATGCGGGTGCGTGCAGTGAACTGTAGAATATGACATACCTTCAGGACATGCGTTGTCAGAACCGTTTCTCCCACCCCAGGTTCATATGCCCCCTGACATTGCCCTGGCATCTGGATGTGTGTGCCTGTGCTGGGGGGTCAGTAGTTCAGCATGTGCCAGTGCTCATTTACACATCTCCCCTAGCGCTGTGGCATGAGTAAAAAGCAGCTCTGGCCTAGTTACTCCTGCTTTAATGGGCTACGCTATTCCTCAATTAGAAGAGACCAGGGTGGGCCTGGGGATTCTGTGGAGGAGTGGGGTTGTCCTGTGGGGGTGTGAGGTGATGGTTGAGAGGCGGAACAGAACTGGAACACGAACAGTGGAGCCCAGGGAAGAAGTGGGAGTGAGGGCAAGGGGGCGGGGCCCAGGGAGTAGTGGGAGGGGCATAAGATAGGAGCGTGGAGCTGCAGTAACAATATTTCTCGAGACACGTGGATCTGAATTGATCTTATGTCCCATGTCTTTCTCCACTCTCTCTCCCACTATGTGTGTGTGTGTGTGTGTGTGGTGTGTGTGGTGTGTGTGCATGGTTCTGTTTTAGGTGATTCATTATCAGCAAGCATAGCCCACAGCTCTCACACTCTTTCACAGTTGAGGTACTTATAGATGAGAAACAAAGCTATAATAGAACTTTTGTCTTCCATTCGCAGAGATCGTAAAATGAAATTTATCATATAAAAGTTTCATTGGGAAAGTTTCTTGGGGGAACCCCATAGACACACATCTGTGTTGGTGATGTGGCAGGTCACACACTGTATTGAATTAGTCCATATTAAACACCACCTTCTCTCTCCACATTCAATAACAACATTAAAATATGAGTAATTTTTTTATATCTTTTTTAAATATCCATCTATTACAATGGGAGCTAAAAATTACATGAAGTTTGCATAACAATTACATTAAGTGTGCAGGTATAGTTGTCATTTTATATTCTAAATCCCCATTTTTTGGGTTAGGTATGACTTTGCTAAAACAGCAGGAAGAACACACACACAGAGTGTTACAATTATTTCAGTCAAATTACTTTCTTGGCATGAAACAAAATTTCCATTCTTTTTTTAATCGGCACGTCCATGACATGTATCCATGAGAGATTTTTACAATAACCCACTAACTTCCACTGCAAAAACCAAAATATATGTCAATCTTAACAAGCATTTTAATCTTATATTTAGGCTTTAGAATCTATCTACAGTTATCATTTTATTTCTGTTACTTTTTTGATAAATAAGACAAAAGATTGGCAATGGGGTGAGACAGTTTTACTCATTTCAAGATTTGCCAGTGGGGTAAGATAATTTCACTTGTCAAGCAAAAAGCATCTTAAAACAAGCTCACATTTTCCACTTTAGAGACAAGAGAAAAGATTTTAAGTCTCATGACATGACTAAAACACTTGTTAAGACAGACATTTTTTTCAGCGTGCTTTTGTATTTGACAATAGTGGTTTTTCCAGATACAAAATATGAACGTTTTTAATAAATTGATGCATGCTAAACGGTTTTATAATTACAGAACATTTGGATCTAATGGTTTTTGAAGGCAGAATTGTGAATGAACACATACAGCAGCACAAGGAAATTGTAACATATAGTTTTTGTTGTAGAAAAGAAACGGCAGGCTCTCAAATGGCAGTTCTGCATATCAACACGACATATTCCTCCAGGATTCGGGATTCGTAAAGCCCCCCTGACCCCCCACCTCCTCACAAGAAACAATTTGATTGCTACTCCACCAAGAATAGGAAGAAAAATGACACCGAAACCATTCCTCCCGGTCGCCACCTGCCAAGTCAAATTATCATCACGGGTCTTAAAGAGAGAAGATTTGACTTTGGCTTAACCCGTGACACTCGTTATTCCACGGATCAAACGCGGGTTTTATTTTATTACATTCCCCCCCCCCCCCCTCTCTCCCGTTCCCACAATCAAACCGGGGCTTTTTACAGCGTCGGACGGGCGTAAAGCAAGCTTGTCCCCCGCGCCCCGCCCATCGAGCTGCTTGGCTGCACGGGCTTTACAAAGTGTCATGTTTAACGAAACAACAGAGGTGTACACACTGGCCCATAAATCAGAGAGGCCCTTCCTGTTCCAATAAAACTACATTATGCATCAGGCTCGCTGGGAGAGAGCGAGACAAGTGTTTCTGTTGCAGGGCCAAGAGACATGACATTCAGTAGGCAATATGGATAAGTGGGTCTGGGGGGGGGGGGGGGGGCTAAGAGTGGAAGCAATCATAGCCTAAAAACCCAAATAACAAAACGAGGCATTTATTCAGTTGGCTTGTGTTATGTATTTGTAAGGTGAGTGCCTGAGCTCTGGCTGACTGTTACTGTGAGGAAAACGAGGCACCTCCCTGGCTGCCATCACAAGCCACAAGCCCTGTCTGTTGCTGGTGCATCGATCCAGAGAAATCTCATCACTGGGCTATCTTCAAGCTCTTTAGAGCGCCAGAGGCTCCCCTTGATTGGATTGGAGGAGTGGTTCCACTGGCTAGTTGGGGGCTATTTTAGGGCTAGGGTCACCAGGCGGTCCCCTCCCACACACACACACACACACACACGTCCACTCCTCTCACGAATACGTGAAGCGTATAATAGGGTGTCGTCTTAACAGCCGGCTCAACCCACTCCCAGCCCCCCTCTGCCCTCCCAGTAGGAGGTCTTCCACCGCAGGGCTCTGGGGAAATGTAGTCCCATTCCTGACCCATGAGTCACATGACTCTATTCCTGGCCCATGAGTCACATGATCCCAGTCCACATGACTCCCTAACCTACCAGGTGCCATTAAGAGAGAAAAGTGCACTGCGCTGGAACTGAACTCTGTGTCTTGCCTACAGATAGAGACATTAAACTAATGCTCCCTTTTCTTTTTTTGGTCACACTCGTATATTAAGTAGACATTTACCTAATTAATTACACTGCGCTATGCAAGCAAGTAATGGGTAACTGCTCTTCAGTTTTACACTGCTGTATAACTTGTGTAATTACTTAAGGATAATTCATTTTCAGTTCAGTTTTTTTTTTTTCTTCCTGAGATTTCTTTTTTATTATTTTCAGTTTAGTGTATGATTTTGTGTGTGATTAAGGATATTTTAGGCACTTACAGATGTTTTTTGAGCACCTGCTGGCTGCACAATGTTGGCTATAGGGCATTCTGGGGTTTGTGGTCTAAAGCAAAAAAATACACTTTAAACTCCAAAAAGCAACCTTCATAACCCACTACACTCATTGTTGGGCCAACTGTGCCCACCAAAGGAGCATTGGAGCTGATCTTTGGACATTCCACATCCACTATACTGTGTCCATTCCACTATTCCTGAGAGCCGGTGACTGTATTCTACATTGAATCTACAGAGCCACAAAGGAGAGCTAGCACAATCAGAGCAGAAGCACATAATATCTCCCACTGATGATACCCGGTAGTCTTTTGGCCCTAATAACTCGAGGAGCCCCGACTTAGTTCAATCCATCCTAACCCTGGCAGAACAAAGATTATTCTTTCACTGTGGCTCCCAATCATATTATATGTGGCTAGACTGTGCAGACTCAAACATGTGGCTGTGAAGCTGAGACTCTGCCCAAACCTTTAGTGTCTGGAAGCTTTTTATTCTTAGGTTTAAAGAGCTTGACAGACAAATGAAACTGTCAGCAGGTATAAGTTAACTCTATTTACTTTGGCCCTCCAGAGGAAAAAAACATTCCCTGCACATCCATGGTTTAAAGTTCGAATTGAAGAAGAAGCTGTATCATTCAGAAATTTGCAGCAGAATACATTTATTTCAGAATAGTCACATACAGTATATACATAATAACCATAACATAAGTAGTCTATTGTATTGTAAAAAACTTACAAAAGAGCGCATGCTTTTACACAACAGCAACGTATTTCAGCCCTAAGTGCGATAGGTGGTCGCTGTGGAAATGTGGACTTAACAAGATAAACTCTTCAGGGTTAATCAAAACAGCTGGAGCTGAATATACTGGTAAGTACTTGGTTTCTTAAACATATTTATATGAGAGATTTTGGAGAAAGAAATTAGGTGTCTTCTAAACCGAAAGTGCATCAGGTACTATATATAGTATAGTAAGCAAGGGAAAACGGCGAATCTTCATTTGTACAAATTGTTTAAAAAAAATATTGTTTCTATACATGAACATGATTTTCTTAGCGTGTATAAACGGTGCATTTTATGCATTTTGCAGTCTGTGGCTGTGGCGAGAGGAGGGTCGTAAGTGCTTTGGGCTATTAATAGCACCCTCTAATTTATTGCACTGCAGTGTAACTGGAGAAGCTGAGGTTTTCGCAAGAGGCTACCCTTTTAAACAATACTGCATCAAAATGTACGGGTTTTCTTAAAGCTGTAGTTTATAATTTCAGACAAACATGAATACTGTAATTGAGACGGATACATCTCAACCACTAGCGGTGAAGTTTATAGAGTTAAGCAGTAAAGTAGGAAACTTTCTGAAATACAGATGGACCTCACAAATCCTCTCAATGGAGAATGACTTGCTGAAAGAGCTACTCTCACTTTTTAGTCAATGTGAGATCATATACCAACCACGCCTTGCCACAATCTCAAAGATTCCCTACATGGGTCTTGGTAGTGGATAGCAATCCGGAGGGGGACACCTGTCCAAATATATTTTTTAAACACTTCCATAATTGTCTGTTCATGCTAGTGAAAAGTCGTGGCTAGTACTTCGGCAAGACGAGCCCTATTTCATGGACTGAAGGAGAAGGGTCGTGTCCGAGCCTCAAAGACACGAGGCATGTCCAAGCTTTCGCAAAACGTTCAAATTACATTTTTGCTTGACGTCTGTTTGCTGAATGACTCAATTTCGATAATCCAAAATAAAACATTTCACCATCATTAGCAGTCAAATGAGATTGTACCCACTCAAAACACTGCAGATGTCTGACAAACCAGATTAATCTGGCAACTCTTCTGTAAGTGCGGGGATGGTGTGTGTGCGACCAGTCATCAGTGTGGAGTGGCTGGTAATTACTGATATAATTGGCACAGTGTTTAGATTTATACATATTGAAGAGTCCTAATTGAAATGGCTTGTTTCGGTAATGGGATGACTCCGACTACGTGAAATACATTTCTGTGGTCTCTGTCTTCCCTCCCAGTCCACACTCTCCACGCACTGTAAACACTGAGTTATTGAGGGGGAGGCGGGGGAGAGGGAACCATAGAGTGCAAAAAGCAGGACAGCAGCTCTCATCTCTGTTACCGAAAGTGCTACAATTTACCTGTTTGGAGCAGCAATTCCATCAATCGCAGAGGGGATCAGTTTGCATGCTGGGGAAAAAAAACATAACGGGTAACACCTGCAACAACGGTGATTCAGATGGGCCAGCATAGATGGCATCCCAGCTGATAGTGAAATATATTTTTAAACATCCATGCCATAGTCGTGCAATGAGAAACGAGAAATACATAGAGACCATCCATTATACCCAATGGACCATTATCATAAAGGATTCTGTCAAGAGAAAAGCAGTTTTAGAATTATACAAAACAAGTCCAAAAACATAACTTTGATTTGAAAAAAAAACTTAATTTATCTCAGGTAACTACATATGTGTGTGTGTGTGTGTGTGTGTGTGTGTGTGTGTGTGTGTGTGGTGTGTGTGTGTGTGTGTGTGTGTGTGTGTGTGTGTGTGTGTGTGTGTGTGTGTGTGTGTGCTTGTTAAAAAAACGCACCTGGCCCCTTTCTGAATCCTCCAGCTTACGCAAGGTTAAAGAGCTCCTTCTGTGTGCGGGAAGGGGAATGCATAATGGACAGTTAAGCGTGTGGCTTTGGCAGACGCAGACAGGGGCTGAATGCGCACTACGGGTGAGCTTTCTATATAACAGAGAGACTAAATTCTTGTTTATCTTTTTAACACCACGCACAGATGTGCTCATCAACTGTTAGCCATTAGCAAATTCTAAACAGGCTTCTTCTGAGCTCGCTAAAATGCCACTGTCCTGATTGTTCCTCAGACTATGCCGTCTGTTATCAAGCTATTTCCAGAGAGGCGGAAAAAAAATAAAAATCAAACAAGAACCCAGACTCTGAAAGAAATCTAAAAGTCCTCTAAACTTCATCAGCTGTTTCTGTATAGATCAAGGTTTTGTGTGTGTGTGTGTGTGTGTGTGTGTGTGTGTGTGTGTGTGTGTGTGTGTGTGTGTGTGTGTGTGTGTGATGGTAATTGCGTTAGACTTCTCCAGGGGAACATTTCAGAAGTTTGACACCTAAATTGAAAGCATTATCCTTTGTATGCTAGCAGTATTTTGGCTCTTTGACTAACCAACTTAACTCGAAACAAAATGTGGCTAAAACATGTCTAATGTAATGAAGAAACTGTTTCATATCCACAATCATATCCTGAAATGTATAATATTTTTTGGCGATACACGTTTTTAGACCAACAATAGGTATGTTTGCATGTGTGTGTGTGTGTGTGGTGTGTGTGTGTGCGTGTGTGTGTGTGTGTGTGTGTACATAAGAAAAAAATAAACAAGGAAAAAGTGATAAAATAGCAACATTCAATAATTGTGCCTAAATATCGTACAGCCAAAAGCATTTTTACTGGATTGCATTTTACCCACTGTCTCCCCTCTATACTAATTGAATACTCACTGATGCTGTTAGTCAGTTCTGCTCTCCCCCATCCACGCCAGATGGTACTACCCACAGAGTCTAGTCGTGTTTGCAGAGCAGAGTGAGTCAACGTTGCGATGTTGTAGAAACGCATTCAATCCGCAAATTAATCTTCCTCCCGTCCGTCAGGCCTTGACCTTGAAGCAAAGCGAGCCGCGGCCCCTGTTGTTCCTGCACTGCTGATCTTGTTGTGCGCTCCCCGTAGACTGTCAGACTGCACAATGTTCCGGATGGTCCGCTGAACTGAGCTCTACGGCCTCCATTTCAGAACTTCCCAGCTACCGCGGGAGTGCCCCGTCATTACATGCTGCTCTGCTCCGTCCCATGTTGTTTAAATTCTGGCCCTGCTTGTGATCCAGGAGAGAACGATCCTTTCTGGTCCTCTGCTGGGAATAAACATTATTAAACACAAAAGGGTGTTTTCCATGTCATAAACATGTACGCGTCTTAACATGCCATCCTGTTTCTTCTGACAATTTTGTCTGCAGTGCTCCAGACATTGTTATCTCTACTTCAAAAATGTTGTCCTCACTAATCCATACATATCCTCCATGCTCCTACACTCTACCCACTGGACTACCTGGCATATGGCAGTCAATAGGAGGTAGGTCCCATAATGCAGTCTTGGAACTAAAAGTAGATCCATACGTGGCAAATAGAAAATTAAATGTGCTCAACGCAAGATATATTGACTAATAATCGGGTGCTGAATCCCACAAAAAATATAATAGAAAAAACGGATAGCATTCGCAAACTACTCATGAAACTATGAGTTTATTGCATACGTCTGTGGCGCGATACACACAAACGTTTAAGGCACAAGTCTCCTTCAGTGTGCTCAATGTGCAAAGGATTTAAAAAAAATTGAGTCGGGCACACTGAAGAAGGCTTGTGCCGAAACGTTTGTGTGTATCGCGCCTCAGACGTATGCAATAAACTCGTAGTTTCATGAGTAGTTATGAGTTTTTTTTCCTACTATACACAGGCATCTCTACAAATGAAGAGTTCAAATCAGAAAAACCAAACTAGGTTATTTTCCCCTCGCAACATCAGTGACACTACCTCAACAATTCTGTAAACTAAAGTGATGAGAAAGTTGCGTGCTTTGCTGCAGAGCTCGGAGCGAGCACGTTACCCGGCATCTTTATGATTGTGCAAGCTATTCTGTGATGCAGGATAAGAAGACTATGCAAAATGGCTTTCTTTCAAATTACTGCTCGGCTGCATTGTCATCTCCATGGCAACAGAGATGGTCTCATGCAGGGGCTCTCATTTCCTTTTCATAACTTTTTTTTTGGATTAGTGCTTACAGGAGAAAAAAGTTTTTTTCTTGTATTATTGAACAGTGCATTTACTGTGAACTTACAAGATTAGTATTTACATATTAGTCTTTTTTTGGCGCAGAACTACATTGGAAAAAGCACGCAGGCATTTGTAAACACACACACACACACACGTGTGCACACGCACACACAATCTCCAAAAAATTAAATATAAACACAAATACACACACTGAAAAAACTACTTCTGCCTCCGGGTTTCTATGGAAACTGCCATGGAGAGGATTCCAAAAGAGAAGACTGCCCCCACATGACAGAGCAGTGCTGAGTCACCAAGTGCCTCTGTTAAGCGTTCGACCTGGGACTGTCAGCATGTGAGCTTGTCCTGCTGCCTGTCTCTTAAGCTTAATTTCACTGTCCACTCCATAACCCGACTCCTCACAAACGTCAAAAGAAAAGTTTAAAAACAAAACAAAATGCTTTCATAGGCCATTTGTCACCAAAATCACCAAAAGCTATTTTGTTTTGTCCTTGCACCAGGAATGTGATGATAGAAGTTTGAGTTTAAAGACGCCTACTGTACTGTTAGAGCTGTGCGGCTGTACTGTTGTATTGAAATCTCTAGTGCTTGAGTCCTGCACGATCATTATGATGAAACAGAGGACTTACACTCTTAACATGAAATATCACCATCTGTTCAGGAGTTCAGATCTGGTATGTGTGTATGTGTGTGTGTGTGTGTGCGTGTATGTGTGTGTGTGTGTGTGTGTGTGTGTGTGTGTGTGTGTGTGTGTGTGTGGTGTGTGTGTGTGTGTGTGTGTGTGTGTGGTGCATCTGTGTGTGTGCTTTCAGCAGCTGTAATCATCCTGGCCTCATGCTTCACACACAGACACACACACACACACACACACACACACACACACACAAACACACACACACGCACACACACACACACACACACAGCACACACACACACACACACACAAATCCTATAGGCTGAGCACACAGAATATTCTAGATTCACACCTGCATGCTTTCTGTGCATGCTGCAGATGTTTATTGAGGAAAACCCCCTGCCACCCACAGTTTAGCTTGTGCAGAGTAGCTATGGGGAACAACAGGGAAAAAGAAAAAAGCTTGTCAGGCTTAATTGAGACAAATGGCAGCGGTCATGATCAGTGGATAACCGGCTCCCCTCAATGCCACACACAGGCTAGAGGGGGAAGACTTGCACCAAGAGCAATTATTTTCAACAAAATCATTGATTTCTACAACTTCCAAGTGAATAAAAAATTAGAGCGCAAACCATCTCATAATTGGCTTGATGCAAGATTGTACAAAAAGTAAAGAAACAAACTAGTATTGTTACATTGTATAATCTTCTGACATGATACAGATGTTAAGCATTTACACATAAAAATAAACGTGGGTGGATTATATGCTTAGCATGTCTTACCAATCAGCGCTAATCTTTATTTCTGCAGTTTGAAACTCCCAGCCCAGTCGTTGATCCATCCCTATTGAAATAAACTGTGGGATGTCCATTTCTCCCACTCACGCTTGTTTGTATTGGTGTTGCATGTGAGAGCGGGATATTACATCCAGTGTTATGTCCCTTTGTATCATAAACCATTTGTTTGCTTTATTATTATACTATGGTCTTGGATTTACTAAGACCATTAGCATGTGCAAAACCTTACAAAACCAACGATTGGTGCTAAACAAATACCATGACCAATCATTACACGTGCTAGCAGTCTTAGTGAATCAGGCTCTATCCATTTGCATGTCAGTTTGTTGGTCACTGTGGCTTAGAGATGCAACACCTCTTCTGTAATGAGACTGTATCATCTAATATATCTGGGAGAAAACCAGGGTGCTAAGAAAATATCAACACAAATATTGGGCCATACACACCCTGCATAGACAGGATTGAGTCTTAACCCAGGGCTGGAATATTAATTGTTTAATTAATAATTAAATGAAAAAAAAAAAAAATGTAATACTGAGCTACTGAGGTGGGTACAGTAGAAGTGTGCAGGAACAGTGAAGGCAGTATAATTGCACACTGCTTAGTGTTTAGATATAAATGGGGCCAGAGCAGACACAATGTCTAATGTGTTTGACCCTCTGGTCAGTGGCTATATGTTTGCTGATGTCAAGATAGGAGTCCAATTAGGCCCAAATGCTCTCCGAATGGCAGATCTATAACCATCCGTCAGCACGGCTCATTCTAATGAATTGGCTGACAAGAAAGCATTTATTTAATCCCCATCAAAGCTTTTAAAGGGGGGGAAAAAAAGCTGTTGAATGCATCATTCCAAATAATCACGAAAGGTAATTAAGTCTGACATGGTTAAATGCAGAAGGAGAAAAAAACATGAAAACAGAACACCAAAGATTACTTTTGCATCACCACACAGGAGCTACATCTTCTGGTAAAAGACGGGGAGAATGTGTCAGAACCATTGTCTTCCATTGTTTGAAGCCTCCCGGCTGCGTAATACTATTCATGGACTATTTTAAACTGAATATAGTAGATGGTGTATCTGGAAACAGTTGACTGATGAGTGGATTTCTGTGCAATAAAAGACCCTGCTCTACAGCACTGTGTCTCAGACTGTGTGTTGTTTTCTCACTGCCTAGCGCTCGTGTAAAGCGAGCGTTTATTAGCTGGTGAGGCACCCACACACTTTAAAAATAGCAGCTCCTTCGCTCCCGCTGTCAAGCACGATAAGCAATATGGGTCCTCCACTGTGCAGAAAACGCCCAGACAAAACCGCGCAGATTTGCATTATGCGAGGAAGAAGGATTCCGTGTTTTTTTTTTCTCATTTTCCCAATCTGCTAAGCAGAGGGAAAGACACATTGTAGATGTGCAGGGAAAAAAAACATCCAATTCAGCAATGCAAAGTCCTCGGAATCACCCTCTTCACTCTCTGCTCCTCTGTCTCTGTTACTGTTTTGTTTCAGTTACGTTTAAATTATGCATGCGTGTTGCTTTACAGAGCGCCTAACGCAGGGTGCATCGCATAGCTTATACTTTTATTTTGTTTTTTTATAAAGTTGTCCATCCCCTTAAGTGTTTATTCACTTTATTCATCGAGGGGGGAAAGCAGAGATGGTCACAAACAATGATGGGACCACAGAAAGTGCCGTGGGAACCGGACCCACGGCCACACCCTCGAGATTCAGCCACCTCACAGACTGTGCCACACTGCTTACACTTTTAATCAGGGGTCACCAGCTGTAGTCCGGGACAGCCATATTATCTCCTGGCTTTGTTCTCACTTTAAAACCAGGATTACTTAGATTGGTGTGCAATCATTTGTTTGAATTGCTCAATTAATTACCAAGAAACAATGAAAGCCACCAGGCCTATGGCTTTCCAGCAGGGCTGGGGACCCCTGCAATATTATGCTTGTAGCCTATAGCCGAATAAATACACAGCTATAGGTAATGAGTAAGTATATGTTCAAGCACGACAGGTTCTGTACGGTGGTCAGCAATACTAGCAGTGACGAACATGCAACCATCCTTTCGTTGTGCAGTTAAGGCTGATTTATATTTCGTAAGACAACCCCTGTGAGCCAGATTTTCTGTCTCATTGACGTAATTTGGAACGTCTCACAAGCTGTGAGCCACTTGTCTTCTACCTCCCGAATTTTCTAGCAGCTCACACCGCGTCATTAATGTCTCACATCTTTGATTGGTTGACTGGCCTGGGAATACGGAGCATTCTGCGTTGCTAAGGAATATATATTTGTCTGTATAAACGAACAATGGCTTCATATTTTGTATTTGTTTCAGCCGGGCTAATTTAATTTAAGAGACTACTCGCGCAAAACCCAATGCAGCAGTTTAAATTTTAACGTTACGTTGCCATAGACACAGGGCGCTTGTCAGTGAGCCGATGTATTGAGTATAAATGCCCAGAGCTATGAGGCATGAGCTATAAGCCAGTCTCATAGCTGTGTCTTACGCAGTAAAAACTAGGCTTTATACATTGCCATCAGACTACTGTCCACTGCATTCTACCCTGAGAGGTCTGCATTGAGGTGCCCAAATTTAAGTACACCA
>CM056378.1:10390612-10460611 GCA_029718625.1 Synaphobranchus kaupii
ACTGCAAAAACCAAAAAATAAGTCAATCTCAACAAGCATTTTAGTCTTGTATTTTGACTTATTTCTATTTATTTTCTCTAAATAAGGCAAAAGGATTGCCAATGAGGTGAGATAGTTTTACTGATTTCAAGATCTGCCAATGGGGTGAGATAACTTCACTTGTCAAGCAAAAAGTAACTCAAAACAAGCCAATATTTTCTACTGGAGATAAACAAAATACGATTTTATGTCTCATTGCCAGGCTAAAACACTTGACACTAGACAGACATTTTTTGCAGTGTGCCCAGAAGGCAAGAGCAGTTGCTAAACTGAGAGAGCAGATGTGTGGTCTCAGTTATGCTCTCTATAATATGTTTAGTTTTAGACTGAAGATGAACAGCAGCCCAGCATCTGACCTCTCCTCTCCCAGGCCTAATGACTGGTCCTGGTGGTGATGTGCAGTGCAGTGACTGCAGTCTGTATTTGGACAGTGAGACATTTTGTTTCTTGTTTTGGCTCTGTACTACAGCAGATTGAAATTAGACAATGACTATGAGGTTAAAGTTCACACCGTCTGCTTTAATTGCATGGTATTTACACCCATATCAGTGATCCGTGTAGAAATTACAGCCATTTCTTATACATAGTCCCACCATTTTCGGGGAGCAAAATTGGGCAAATTAACGTAATCTTAAATAAAGTCATCATATTTAGTATTTGGTTGCAATCATTTGCATTCGATGACTGCCTGAAGTCTGTGACCAATAGGCATGGCCAGACGCTGGGTATCTTCCCTGGTGATGCTCTGCCAGGCCTGTACTGCAGCCATCTTCAGCTCCTGCTTTTTGCGGGGGCTTTCTGGCTTGCAGTCTTGTCTTCAGCAAGTGGAATGCATGTTCAATTGGATTCAGGTTGGGTGACTGACTTAGCCACATTCCACTTTTTGGCTGTGATCTACCAGGTTGTTTGCTACTGCTGACCCTCAGAAGTGCTTTATTGCCTCTCAACAATGTACCCAATGTTCTGGTTATATCTCTGATCAATTTATTCAGATTTCTCAGCCTCATGATGGCCTGCTTTATTGGCAGTGACACTTCATTCGTCCTCATGTTGATAAATAACAGCAACAGACTCCAAATGCAAATTCCACACCTATAATCAACTCTTGACCTTTTGTTTTCTTTCTTGTGTATGAACTAATGATGCAATGACACACAGCTGGCCAACAAACAACTGAGCAGCCAATTGTCCAATTACTTTCACTCCCCGAAAATGTGGGCACTATGTATAAAAAGGGCTGTAATCCACATATTCATTGTTTCATTCAAAATCCAATGTGGTGGAGTACAGAGCCAAAACTACAACAATTGTGTCACTGTCCTACTACTTACAGAATGCACTGTAAGTGGTTCTTCATATCTCTTGATTTTTATTCTATCAGTAATTGTCACTGATTGCACGAACAGGCTTGCAACTTACTCGATACTGTTCCAACCAGCAGCTTCATCTCACCGGATGTAAGTAAGGACAAGCTGAATGCCTGCACCCTTATCCTTCCAGCTTTCTGCTGAGGAAAATATTCTACCAGCTGTGATACATGGTCAGATCATCCGGCCAGACATTACACTTAATTCCATCGCCCAAGAGGAAGAACACAACTATCCTCCAGGAGCGCTGCATATTCCACCCAAAAGAAGTGCGAGAGGACCTTTCTAGATATGATGGACAGGCGGGGGGAATGACTTTTTACGGTTCAACCAGCAACAGCAGCTTTACATAACACAACACAAAGGGAGATTAGGTGTTCCAAAATGTAGAGCAGTGCCCAAGACCACTCGAACAATCTCCAGCAGCACTAAATGAAGCACAACCAAGGCACTGGAGTGAGTATTGTTCTTCTGTGTGGGGGCATTGCAGTGTTTCATTGCGTATATACAGTATCATGTCTCGTTTAAATAAAATGTCATTGAATTTGGACGGATCATCCCAGGCCTTCCCATCAACTGTTAAGGACAGTACACATCATCTATTATATATGATAATTGATGAATAACAGTAGCTGTGCACACTTTCACAGTCATGACATCATCACCACCACCAGTCTATTGGTGTGAATACCAGTAGTGCCAACAGAAGTGACCAATATTTATTAATTTATTTGATATAAATATAAACATTTGTTTGAAATGCATTAAAATGTGTCTGTATTAAGTATTAAGCTTCTACGTAGAGGTCCACTACTTTGCATTGTTGCAAAAAAATAATTTAAAAAAATGTGAGAGGGTGAAGCTGTCAGCATAAAAACCTAGATTACCTCTAATTTAATTTAATGCAAAAAACAAAAAGAAACACACTAAAAAAGAGATGTAGGTATAGCCAATCTTGGCCATTACAATTATAGTGAAGTTAGCACAGTGCAGTAGAGTGAAACATTTTTAATAGGATGTAACACTAGTTGAAATAACCACTTCATCTATAAAGTTGGATGAAGCATCGTTAGCGAGTCTTCCATGCTTGTGGCATAAAGCTTTCAGATTATTAAATCAAACCATAGCTATTGCCAGCTGGCTACGTTCAAGGCAAATTATGACTCATTAGAGTGTGCTCAGTAACAACAGTACTGACTGTGCAATAATTAAAGCATGTTTGAGTTTCACACTATGTCCGCTCTCTGTATTTTAAGGCCAGAAATTTGCGCTGCAATTAAAGTGTGATATGATGGTTATTTGGGTGATGGGGACGTGCATGCAATGGATATTCTGGGGGTGGATTCCATCGTTTGAGGGAACAAATGCATAATCTGAAAGGACATATTAGTGCAGGGGAAAACAGAACTGCAACAGTATATACCTAGGGGCCCTGTACACTCAGAACAGTATGTAAGCACGTAAGCTCTGTCAGCATGTCTTTGTTTAAAAATACAATTGCTCTGCAGGAGCCACATATTTTAACCCGCTGACACGCTAACTTGCTCCCACAAACTGCTTATGTCACTGCTGAGATATCAATACCCACACCCAGATTCAATCAGCGTTCGCTGTTAACAGACTTACAAACAAAAACATTTGTAAGAGCATTTTTTCCCTCACCCACAGTTTGGCAAGTTCAGCAGTCCCTAAAATGAACTTGCCAAATAGGTTTGTGAAGTAAACAAAATGCTTCCATTTAATTGTGGATCAGCATTAATTACTTTAAGAGAACATTAACTTATCAAGCTGCATTTTCTAAGTTAAATGGAAATTAATTTTAATCGGAAAAAGAACTGGTGTCTAATTGCAGCAAGAAAAAATAACAAAAACATAATGATAAACTATTGCTCCTGAAGTGAGTTAATGAATGAGACAGGTGCAGTTGATTGATCAGGCAACTACCGAGCACCACAGCAAAGAGCCAAGTGTGTAGCAGAAAATTACACAATTTACATCAAATTATAATTTGTATAATTACAAATTATACTTCACTACAAGATAGTGATGTTATTTAAGTCATAATCCCGCATGTTTCGGCGCAGACAATGGTATTAATGCAGCAACACATCAACATAGCAGGTTTTACAATAATATGAAGCACACTGTTGCCCTATTACAAAATGACACCTGATGTATTCTGTCCAATTTCTCATTTCCAGAGTTCCCCCGTCTCGATGTGAGCTGTGATACTTGTGCCTCAGTGACCGAATGTTTTCCCAACAGCCAGACTGCCCCGGCATGTTTCTAGTAAGAGAGCGTATCTGGCAGAATTGAACACCATGACGCAATTGGCTGATTGCAAAAGACCTTTGATGCTGTCAGCATTCTCTTTGGGCGTCTGAAACACTGAAGGATCTGAAAGAAATGTTTTACAGCTACGGCACGTCTACCGATGAGTTCTTGGCAAAATGTGACATTTGACTCTTCATTTTCTCTGATTTTCAATTTTCTGAGTCTGGAACAATGTGCGCTCTTTAGAATCAGACAGCAGACAAGGGAGCCAACTATATGCTATTCTGCTAGCTCCGTGCCTTCCACGGGAATAATTGAGCTGAAATTAAACAATGTGACGGGAAATTAAATGTTATTATTATTTATTTTTTTCCTAATTATTCTTTCTTAAATTTATATATTTTAAGGGCATTTTCAGCTTTATTGGACAGCACGGTGTAGAGCCAATCCTGTGCCTGGAGACCTACCGTCCTGTAGGTTTTCACTCCATCCCTAACAAAGCACACATCATTCAACAGCTAGAGCAGTGATCCCCAACCCTGTGCCTGGAGATCTGCCGTCCTGTAGGTTTTCACTCCATCCATAACAAAGCACACCTCATTCAACAGCTAAAGATCTAGTTGAGCTGCTAATTAGTAGAATCAGGTGTGCCAAATTAGGGTTGAAATGAAAACCTACAGGATGGTAGATCTCCAGGAACAGGGTTGGGCAGCCCTGGTGTAGAGAGACATAAAGAATGGGGAGCGAGAGACAGGGAGAGACATGTACAAAGTGACGGGCTAACAAAGAGGTCGCATTCGAACCAGCAATGTCCTGGCTCGCAATGAGCGTGTGGACGGTGCTCATACAGGCTACGCCACCGAGACCCCCTTATTCTTTCTAATTATCTTCCATGTTCATGAGTGAAGGATTGTAGCTGTGCTGTTTCAAAGACAAAAAAGACCCTAGAAATTGATTTTTGCACAGATTGGAAATGCAGAAGATTGAGGGAATCCACCAAGGACAGAGTTTCTCATTAGCAGAGCTCCTTGGCTCCAATTAACCGAGCAAATAAAATCATCTCGGTTTTCAGCCAAACTGAAATGCTTTAGCCAGGAAAGAAGAATAATTGAAACACCTTTAGTGCAATTATGATAGCAAAGTATGCCCATATCCCTCCCCCAACACAGCTACTCATCTCCCCACTAAGCCAACAACACTGGTCAAACTCCACCAACTAATGTAAATTCCAATTCACATTTAAAATCATACTCCAACTGGTGTCCTTTGCAATCATAAGTATTGCACACAGCCTCTGTATGGCCGACCATGCCAAACCACTCATATTTAGCACTCCTTATTCATTCAATAAATTAACTCTTAAAACCTATATTTAATCTATGAAAAATTATTTAAAGAGCAATCCGGGGAAACCCATTGTTTACTCAATGTTTGCATAAAATAAACGAGCAGGTAATTGTTATTGAAACATGTTTTCCAAACACATTTTTGGACTGTATTTTCCTCATGGCCTCTATGCAAGGGCAAGCAAAAATAATATTGACCTCCGTAGACCGCCAGAGCCTTAGCTTCTTGGCTCTTGCAGTAAATTCCGGCACCTCGTTGAGACCCAATGAATCATCACACACAGTGTATTATTTTGCATTGGGTTTATTAGACACAGAGAAGAAATAAATCACAAGCCAGGAACCTGTTAGAAATCCCACAAATCTTGCGACTGTTTGAACAACAAAATTAAAATCCCATTTACTTTAATTAGTTGATAATTTATTATTCGGTTCAATTAGATATTAAGATGGTGCATTTCAGATATGGAAACTGAAGGATTGTAAAGAAAGAGACTTACCTATGCATCCCCTGCAACTGCGTAAGCACCCAGGTGACCCCCCCCCCCCCCCCCCCACCCCCCACCCCCACCCCCCACCCCCACCCCCTGGATACTAAGCGCGTTCTTGGTGATGACTCAAGCCTGAAATAGAGCTGACTCCGTCAGACATGATGGGGGTTGTGGGGGGGTGAGGGTGAGGTGTTTTAATTTTCATCCAGAGATACAAGGACTTGTCCTCTCGTCGTTCTCTTAGGGGTCAATAAATGACATCCATCCCTTTAGGTGCTGCGCACTGTTTAATAATGGATGCAATATTGGCAGTGAGTCACCCAAACACGGGGCCTTCTGCCATGGGCCGAGTATCTGGAGCCCCGCTCTGCTCTCGGGGCGCATGTCCAGCTCTGAATGGAGATGTGACCGTCTCCTCGGTCAGCACGGTCTGTCCCTGTGCAGGAAGTGTTCCCAGCTTCTTCATAAGGCTCCACTCTAACCACACGGCAAGTGAACCCATTAGATATAAACATGAATAAACATGACCTAACTGTACGAACATTCCAATCAGCTATTTTAGCGTGTAATGGAGCCAAGATATTGCTGTTATTTTTTAAGCATAATATGTGTTTTTTTTGGACGCCGTTTCACCCTTTGTATGTAGTGCCAGACAATGCTTCTTATCATTTGGCTGTTCCCCAGATGAGCTGCACAGTTGCTGTGCTGGAGGACTACACTTTATGAATGGCTGGTGTATGCAGAGTGCAAGCACCCAACTGATCAGTGGTGTTTTTCATGTGATATGTGTTGTTCATATGTGATATGTGTTGCTCATATGTGATATGTGTTCCTCTAATGTCTTATGTGAGTAACATAAGAGCATCCACAAACTGGAAGCTAGTGTGTAAACAGTATGAGCCTCCTAGCAGCCCCAGTAAGATGCAGTTATTATATTCATGGCCATTCATTTTCAAATTGTCATATCATTGACATGGATTTTTAGACTGTTCTGACTGCATTTGCATGGGGTTACTTCACTGTGTTTAGGAATAAGTAGGCTAACCATGAACACCAACAAGATCAACGACAAGAGCATTTATGCTTTAATAGCACTATAATGTTAATTACCCAAGTTAATTTATCAGTGTACAAAGCGATACATTCACAGTTTATCTGTATCCACAATAATTATTCTACCATGAACAGACTTTCGATTTGCACCCCGATTCTCATAACTTATTGAACTTTATAACTTTAATATCTCATTTCCAAACTTCTGGATAACTGCTGTGGCCCCGAATTGATGCGACACATTTTGAATTTCCACCCATGCTTCAATACAGTGTCTTTCGCAGCCTTTTCCATAAGTGAGGTGACTAATTCTAAGCGGGCCAACTGATTTTATTCCGCAGGCTAGTTATTAAATTTATTTGCAAATCTCTACCTTCCCCACTCCAGCCCTCTTGTATCCTTCTTACTGCTCGACTCTCATCAGCATGCATAGCTGTAAAAAACTAACGGGAGGGGGGAAAAGATTATATTTGTAGGAAGTAACGCAGTTCATATTTTCCAAATGTGAAGCACTCTTTTGTAATCTCTTTTATTAGGCCCGTTTGTTTCAGAGCCCAGGGTTGGTCGGGGAATACACTATTGACTGCGAAAATAAAGCAGAGATAACATTAATGAAGACTTACAGCTCAATCACATTCACCTAATACACTGCTTGTTCAAAGATAATATTTCTCGTGTGATTATATTGTGTGTGGTTCATGGTCCTGAGTCTGTGCTTTATAAGGCAGATGCTAAAGATGGACTGGACATAGCTGTTTAACACACAAACGTCTTGCACGTCAAGCGATGGCACATAAAATAAGACATTCGTCATAATCTCTATTGCATCTATACATCAACTATCACATCCGAGATGAAATATGTTAACATGTACTTCACTGTCAAAGATAAGACTGTTTGGAAAATTGTTACATCCATCAGCATCTGCATGGTATTTGCTTGTCAAATAGCATCCATAAATTGTTAAATAGGAAGGATGGGTTTACTGCATGTTGAAGATGTTGAAAGACAAATTATGAAGACCTGCAACCCCCACCCACCAATACAAAAAAGCAATTGCATATATTACTGATATCACATCACTTATAAGTCAATCTTTTTTATTTATTCACGTTTTTATTAATTTTTCTCTGAGTATAAAGCCCCCCCCCCCACTCAGTATCTCAGTATAGGTAATAATCATTTTCCCCTGCCTTGAACTCAAACCTCCATCTGATTTATTCATTAACTGTCGTATTTGAATTTCATCCCAGCACTTGGAACACGAGGAGGAGCGAAGCAGGTGCACGCCGGCCCCTTCCCCCTCTGGAGTCAAGAGCAGGAAGCACCCCCTTGGGTCCCAGTGCATGCTGGGTAATTACTTTTTGAATTTTCCTAAATCCACTCAATATCATCCTGTCCAGCGAAGCCCAAGTCGCCCATAGAGATGTAGCACTCATCCACACAGATGTAGCAGGTTGGAAAAAGTTATGTTCTAATATTATCCTGTGATGTGGCCCCAGAGCAAATATTATTTGGAGAATAATGCATTACACGGTTATCTCAATTTGCTAGTTCTAAAACCCACGGAGGAAAGGAATCATACATCATTTAGATTTTCAATGTAGTCTCAGTTTCCTGTTCTAGAGGGACAGTAGCGTTTATAAAAAAATCTAAACGTAGAAGAAGCTGTAAGTGTGTTTTGGAGTTGGATTCAGGTGAAGGAACAGGCTTGTTTAAATAAAATAGGAGGGAAAAGAATGACCCTGCTTGACTCAAGTTACCATTTCATAGGCATGTTTTAGTCTGTAAGCAAGGCTGTCTACTACCAGTGAAACTGCCCAAAGCTGCCTACTACCAGTGAAACTGCCCAAAGCTGTCTGCTGCCAGTGAAACTGCCCAAAGCTGTCTACTACCAGTGAAACTGCCCAAAGCTGTCTGCTGCCAGTGAAACTGCCCAAAGCTGTCTACTACCAGTGAAACTGCCCAAAGCTGTCTGCTGCCAGTGAAACTGCCCAAAGCTGTCTACTACCAGTGAAACTGCCCAAAGCTGTCTACTACCAGTGAAACTGCCCAAAGCTGTCTACTACCAGTGAAACTGCCCAAAGCTGTCTACTACCAGTGAAACTGCCCAAAGCTGTCTACTACCAGTGAAACTGCCCAAAGCTGTCTGCTGCCAGTGAAACTGCCCAAAGCTGTCTACTACCAGTGAAACTTCCCAAAGCTGTCTACTACCACTGAAACTGCCCAAAGCTGTCTACTACCAGTGAAACTGCCCAAAGCTGTCTACTACCAGTGAAACTGCTCAAAGCTGTCTACTACCAGTGAAACTTCCCAAAGCTGTCTACTACCACTGAAACTGCCCAAAGCTGTCTACTACCACTGAAACTGCCCAAAGCTTTCTGCTGCCAGTGAAACTGCCCAAAGCTGTCTACTACCAGTGAAACTTCCCAAAGCTGTCTACTACCACTGAAACTGCCCAAAGCTGTCTACTACCACTGAAACTGCCCAAAGCTGTCTACTACCAGTGAAACTTCCCAAAGCTGTCTACTACCACTGAAACTGCCCAAAGCTGTCTGCTGCTAGTGAAACTGCCCAAAGCTGCCAGTGAAACATGCATAGTCTATGATTTATTCAATGTTTACTGATGCAAAAACATATTTTAATTGTTTCACTATTATAGAAGTCAACATGAACATGAATTAATCCATTTCTCAATGTTCTCAATATGGGCCCAGTGAGGTTTTCTTTTTATTATATAAGAAATCCATTGTTTGTCATGATGCCACCAGCTGAATTCCAGTTTGAAAATTTGTAGCTTTAAATATATTATGTTACACCCTTGCACTTTTGTCTTTGCATGAATTGTAATTCACTCGGGAGCAGAGCGTATAGTAAATAAGAAACATTCCATTTAATCCTTGCTTCATTTACGAGAGAAAATACTAGGTTCTGAACCCCTCAAGCCTGTGAGACTGAGCAGACTTTAATTAAAGGGAGCCAGAGTTTGTGGTCTGTGTACAGGCTGTACATATTTGCACCCTATACCGTCTCAGAAGAGGCCTGTCATCTGCAAGCTATAATCCATCTGAATAACCATTCCCAAAATACCTACTCCTGACTTTTTTTACAAAGTTAAGAGGTCCAAGATGGAAGCTTTGTGTATTCCTGTTATCAACTTGTTGAGAGTTTCTGCCTGACAAAGCAGTCTCGATTTAGCAGTGTAGTAAGATACAAAACTTATCGTGAGGCAGTTCCTGGTTATCAAGAGAGGCTACCCATTAGATCTACTTTCCACAGCACAAACTAAGTGACCATGTCGCTGTGGTATTTATTGATTTTGTGACGGCTTCTGTCACTGTACTTTATTGCACCAATAAAAGACAAATTATAAGCATTAAATTGTGTCATCGTCCCATAAAAAAACCCCAGACCCCACTGCGGTCTGCAGGTATTAGCTAATGACAGATGGGGATAATCAATCTGGTTGATGCACTTTTAAGCTCCTCTTCACACGTGCAGATCGCATATATTACCAAACTGCCATCTCATTAAAGATGCATTCTCCTGCAGCGCTAGTTGTGAGTCCGGTTTATTTATATTTACTCATTTCGTCCTCTTCCATCTTGTTGGTGTGTGGCCTCCTTTTCATTTCCTCGGCTTCACTTTCCTCCCTCTTTGCGGGTAATCTATTTTATTATTTTTTGTTGTCTCACGGCGGCACGGTGGTGCAGTGGTTAGCACTGGCGCCATACAGAAAGAAGGTTTGAATCCCGGCCGAGGGCCTTTCTGTGTGGAGTTTGCACGTTCTCCCCGTGTCCGCGTGGGTTTCCTCCGGGTACTCCGGTTTCCTCCCCACGGTCCAAAAGACATGCAGGTTAGGCTAATTGGAGATTCTAAATTGCCAATAGGTATGAGTGTGTGAGTGTGTGCGCCCTGTGATGGATTGGCGACCCGTCCAGGGGGAATTCCAGCCTCTCGCCCAATGCATGCTGGGATAGGCTCCAGCCCCCCCATGAACCTGAACAGGAATTAAGCGGGTTAGATAATGGATGGATGGATTTGTTGTCTCAGGATGTGAAAGCCCATTAATGGACCTTAACGGATGAGGCATCAGACAGGAAATTGTGGGGTATTGGCACTCATCTGGTTAAATTATATTTAAAATTTAGTCCAGAATGTAATAGCATCCTAGACTCCATGCAGAGTCATAGCTAGCTTGAAAACATTTCACAACTTATATATAAATAGTACAGCAGAAATCAGTGATTCAATCCAAGCATAAGGCCAAAAATAAGCCAAACATAAGCATACAAACATTGTATTACTGTAACAGCTGCCTACATTTTTCTGTAATTTCTCAAACCAAGAAGAAAGTAAAACTAAATGAAAGCAAAACAACTATGAAAAAATATGAAATAAAGTAGGCTAGGTGCCTTTTAGCATAGCATTCATGTGATAGTGTAATCTCATATTAACAAAATGATTATCACATTATAGCATGTAATAAGTCATCACATTTTAACGTGATATTTTTGTGTAACCACATGATAGCTTAATTTCTTTCATATACACACAGCATATTGATATGAAACGTGGTACGGAGCATCATTGGGGTATGCTCTCCCAGATTTGCATGCAAATGTTTTTTCTGTGGGCCTGACTCATACATTTTACAGACATTCAACTGGAACTACAGATTTAGAAGTTTCTCTAATCTGTTCATAAATTGGCAGCGGTAGTTAGAATGTGAGGTAACTCTGTAGTAATCATGCTTGCAGCATGTTAGTATTGAGAATGTAGGTAATTGAGTTATTAGAGCTGGAAGTGGCATGCAGGGATTTGGACTTGGAAGTAGAAGTACGGGGGCTTTAAAGAGGAAATAATCCCCCCAGGCCCTGCCAATAAAAGTAATCAGGGATCTTCAGCCTTGTTACCGTACGTCATACACTGACTTTCTCTCTGACCACCACAGTAAGTGCCAGCCTACACTGTCACAACCCCTCATTTGATGACACAACCTCCAATTATACCTGAAAGAATGGTGCGTTGTAAGGGTTCGTCAGGGACACAAATGGAAGAGAGCTCTTCTGGTTAGCCATGACAGTAGCGGGGAGGAGATTTGATGAGTCAGCAGACGCTGATGCCGGAGTCAGGCCTCTGTAATATCCCCCTTTCTTGCTCTTCACAGTCATGCTAATTTTATGGATGGACGAGTCTTATTTTATACACACATGAACCTTTTACTATTGTGAGTTCTAAAAGATATGAGCCCTTATAATGCACATTTCCCTATTGTTGTATTGCTATGTCGTCTCTCATTGGATCCTTTTAGGGGGTGGGAGTTTTGGTGGGGATTGGGTATGACTGCGGTTGATTATGGACAAATAGACTGCAACATTAAAGTTGTAAACTGTCTGCAGGGGAAACACTTGTGCTGTTTTTTAAAGGTGCTGGGAAAAACAGCACACTACTGAAATGGGTGGACGGGTGAATATTCTGGATGTAACGTAAATGTAATTTTCACTGAACAGACTGGAGGTGATGTTAAATTAAGGTCAGCTCAGGCTAGACCAGTCCGGTCCATTTGCCGGTGCATCATCTATAGTGCAGTGGATACTATGAAAGTCTCCTATAACCTAACATGTTTGTTTCATAGAAGCAGTTGTGTGTGTGCGTGCGTGTGTCAACTGCATAGACCTACCTGACAAATCAACCTGTTAAATTTCACAAATTGGCAATTAATTTGTTAGTCATACTGAAACTAATCTTTCTGTGCTGCCTTTATGTGGGGATGCTGTCTGGACTCGTATTCCAGAAGGCTAATATTCCCCTTTTCCTGCTGATTGCAGACACAGTTATTATTTTCAGGAAGGTGGAAAAGTGAGAATGAAGAGCATTTTGAACATTACTTGCTGAATCGCTCAACCCGTTAAGGCAGAGTAAAAGTGACTTAAAATCTCAAAGGGAATAAATTAGGCTTAACATCATAATATTCATTATGTCCTTTCGTTCTTTATGTATAATATAAACATAAACATTATATAGATCGATTCTAGAATATTTCAGCATTATTAATGCTAATTCAGTGACTGGTGCCCTGTGATTGGAGGAAGCCCTCCATCCACCTCTGAGGGAGATAACTCAGGAGGACACAGTGATATTTTAACAGCCAATACCTCTACCCAGTCAATGCAGAGGGTGAGCCAGCATGTCAGGCGTAAAGCACAGCGCAGTATAGTGCTGTCTTATTGAAAGCATTTCTTAAAATGCCTCCCTCTGGATCTCACTCCGACAAAACAAGTGACAAGGTGCTGCAGATATATTGAGTCACTTACCTGCGGAATATAAGCCTATGATTATATCCACCCT
This sequence comes from Synaphobranchus kaupii, assembly GCA_029718625.1. Lineage (NCBI taxonomy): Eukaryota > Metazoa > Chordata > Actinopteri > Anguilliformes > Synaphobranchidae > Synaphobranchus > Synaphobranchus kaupii. Next base: position 10,403,534 of record CM056378.1, read on the forward strand.
GGAAGTTCTGTATTTTGTGCATCTGTGTGCTTTAAACACCTTATTTTTTGTCTTTTTTTTTATGCCCTTGTCATTTTCACCTTCTAATACAAGTGCGTTCCTGTAAATGGTGAAGATACAATGTCACTTCCCCTGAGATGTCATTATTTCAGGCAATGGAAGTATAATTTTCTGATGAACCAGAAAAAAAGTTCAGATTTATGAGAATTAATATTTCAGCTATTACGAAACTTCATCGGGTCTATAACAGAAATGTGCAATTGTGCAGTTCTGTATTAGAACTGGTCTAGGAGGATTTGTTTCCATTTGTCATTGTGATTATCATCTAACAAGGGAGTGCAAAGGAACTGTGCCTTCATTTAAGGCTCTTTAATATTCTGCAGGTTTAATGGCTTTTTTGAACCCTTAATTGTAGGTTTAATTTCATTCTTTCCTGTGTGTGCATGCGTGCGTGCGTGCGTGCGTGCGTGCGTGCGTGCGTGCGTGCGTGCGTGCGTGTGTGTGTGTGCATCTGCGTGTGTGTGTGTGTGTGTGTGTGTGTGTGTGTGTGTGTGTGTGTGTGTGTGTGTGCATCTGTGTGTGTGTGTGTGTGTGTGTGTGTGTGTGTGTGTGTGTGTGTGTGTGTGTGTGTGCGCATCTGTGTAACTGTAATTGTAGTAAACATAAAACTAACAGCAAATTTCAGGTCACAGAACTTATTTTGGAGCAACGGAACCTTGATCCACAATATCCCAAACCTTTCACAGTTCCCAACGTGTTTAAGAGTGTACCAAGTAGGCTACAGATTTGGTAGACCAATCAAAAGCTCTATATTCCTAAAATGGAAATTATGTCTCCCTATTTTTCAAGCTGGAAAATTTCCAATTTGTGGCATCTTCTGAAAATGAACTAAGGCATTTGATCATGCACAATATGGTGCCAATGGACATTCTCTATATTCCTAGAGACTCTTGTTATCAATGACAGGCTCCTGGAGTTAGGAACCAGAGAAAACAGCGTCAATTAGCAACTGAGTGTCTGGTGAGTCTCCAGAATCTGTGCATAAAACCTTTAACCACGTTTGCTTTGCCAAAGTCAGTTGCTAGGGAATTTCCTACTCATAAAGCTTTCCCATAAGTCAGTACCATACTCAAAGCACGCATGAACACAATATGAACAATCCTTTACTTGTTCAACTGGATAGGATGGAGTCATCATCCCTCATCTTCTACACACATACCTAACAACCACAACTGCAATGAATGCACAAAATAAATGAAATAATGAATTAAACTTTACTTGTGGTGGTTCAGCCATTTTCCACCCACAATATTGGTCAGTAAAGTAATTTAGCTATGAAGTACAACATAACTATGACTAGTATATATTCATTTAACTGCCTGTGTGCAATCTGATATCATCCCAAACTGAGACTTTACAGTTGCGGTGAATAACGTGTATGCTTTTTGTGCTTTTCACTACGGCAAAAATGACATACAGCATGCCGTGTGCGAAATTTAACTGACCTGCTCCATTCCCTGATTGCAAATAAAAGCCACTGCAATGCCAACCATTGATGTTAACAAAGATGTGTATGTCAGGCAGAGGATGTTTCTTCATTGGGAAGACATTTCCTATCAGAAAAAAAAGCATTGCTTTTTGGTAAGATTATCTCTCGTCCGCTGTTTGTCAAACTTAAAAAGTGCACTTTAAAGTGCCTACTGATGGCCTAGTCAAACTTATAAAGTGCACTTTAAAGTGCCTACTGATGGCCTAGCTAAGAGCTCTTCTTTCCAGGATACAAGCCACTGCATCAACACAGCTTCTTCAAATGATTGTATGTAGTTTCACCCCACCTATGTCTACCCGTATGCAACAGCTGATCTTCCCAATTTCTGTTATAACTGTTCTGAAGCATCAGCAGTGTCAGTTGATCCATAACGTCGTCCTCACGATGACATCGATGAGAAATGATCTCTTCCCTTACATTACCATGTCAGATCAAGTGGCAATGTGGCTAATGTTCTGGATTCACAAGCAGGCACCAGTCGTTATGGTCGGGAATAGCTGGAATCTAACCTTATGTTTAACCAATGGTTTTGCCACTCATCTTAAATAGGCTGTCTAACCAGTTTCAGTAATTGGGAAATTATTGTGATGGCCAAAAGAATTCATTGCATTGTGCAAATTGTGTACACCAAAAAAGTAAGTAAGTGAGTTCTAAAAAAGCCACACGGTATTGAGTGTGACCATGACCGGTCAGATATTGTATCACCATGGATTTTTATGTGGCCCTTGTTAAATGTCTTATTTATTTTTTATATATATAAAATCTGTTTTATGAAAGCTATTTTATTATTTTCGAACCGTGCTGAAAATGATACAGAACTGTGGGCATGTAGGCTACATGAACTTTTACGGAAGTTCATGTAATAATGGTTATTACACAGTCGCCCTGAAGTGCAAACCCCTATCTCGAAATGAGAAGCAATCTTTTTTTAAAGAATTGCTCCCTTTTTTTTAAATAGATGCTATACTGTATATATTAAGGAAACCACTTTTTTTTTAAATAATTTTTTTTATATAAAAAAGAGAGCAACTTTTTAAAAAAAAGATTGCTTCTTATTTCAAGATAGGGGGTTTGCACTTCAGGGCCACTGTGTAATAACCATTATTACATGAAAAATCACATTAAAACCTTATAACTAATCATTGTGTTAAGATGAGATTAAATGACCATGTTATGATTATATGAAAACATAAACCTAAAACGTAATTAAGCAATAATGCATGAGAGGCCGTGCTGTATGTTCACAATATATCCTCATTATTAGAGATTTTTTAAAAAGACATCAATGTTCATACATTTAGTAAATGTTTTGTACATCTAATTAATTATTTAGCTAAATATTTAATACGTACAACCGCCGCCATGGCCTCCGGTGTCACTGCTACGCAGATGATACGCAATTATACCTCACCACCAAGTCCATCACTGCAGCCACCCATTCCACCCTCACCACCTGCCTCACTGAAGTAAAAACATGGATGCAAAAGAACCTTCTCAAACTCAACTGCAATAAATCAGAAATCCTCATCATTGGCCCAAAATCTCTCACCCGCTCCACCCAGGACTTCTCAATTAACATTGATGGCTCCATAGTCACCCCCTCCACCTATGTCCGCAACCTTGGAATCATCCTCGACCCCTCCCTCTCATTCCTCCCTCATGTAAACCCGATCACTAAAACTACTGTTTTTCACCTAAAGAACATTGCCCGCCTCCGACCCTCTCTATCTTTCTCTGCTGCTGAAACACTGACACATGCCTTTATAGCATCCAGGCTTGTTTATTGTAACAGCATCCTATATGGTTCATCAAACAAAATCCTCAACAAACTCCAATATGTACAAAACTCCGCTGTCCGACTGCTCACCTCCACCCGCCGCGCTGATCACATCACCCCTGTCCTCCATGACCTCCACTGGCTCCCAATCAAATACAGGATAGATTTTAAGTTACTACTCATCACCTTCAAAGCCATCAACAACCTGCCCTGACCTCTTCCAACACCACACACCCCTACCCGTCACCTCAGGTCCGCTGATGCAAACTTACTCCAAACCATCAGGACAAAGCACCGGACCTGGGGTGACAGGACCTTCACTGCTGTTGCCCTCTCCCTCTGGAACGCTCTCCCCAGCCACACCCGAAAGGCAGACACTCTGCCGTCCTTTAAAAAAGCCCTCAAAACCCATATTTTCACCATTGCTTTTAATAACAAACCTTTTACCCCTCTCTTTATATTTCTCTTTTTTTCTTTACTTCTTTCTTTCTTAAATCTTTTATATACTGTAGATCCAATAAATTTTGTTTTATTCTGTGTACTTATTTATGTAAAGCGACTTTGAGTACCTTTAAAAGCGCTATATAAATATAATGTATTATTATTATTTAGCTAAATGGTCATACATGTCAGTGATTAGCTAATTGTGACTTCTGCATTTATATTGTCTTCTGAGAGTCACACTAGCACAAAAAAACGTTTCGAAAATAATTCCGGCTCCTTAAAACTGTCAAAGGCCTCATACACACTAAGGTCTTAGGCCTCGTACACACTAGCACTAAACCCGTTTTAAGAACCATTTCACCATTTAAACCGCCAATCCCACACCATCAGTGGTTTCAAAAACATTTTAATTTAAAACCCCTCGGAGCTAGGATCGGAAACGTTTTGAAAACCCTTTTTTTTTTTGTGTGTACAGGATTGGTTGCCGAAACCTACCCATAGAATAATTTTACTTGTGTCATAAATAAATGTATGTACAGTTCCATTGGTGGTACTCACAATATCCGTGGGAACTTAGAACATCTTCACAAAGTAAATTTGACAGTTGAACATTTGTGTTTATTTCATTATTATTATTACCAAAAAAATCAGGTATATAAGACTGCCAGATTACAGCACAATTTCAAGGCAACATGTTCAAAAAGTTAGAATTTAGCCTCATCTTAATGAACAACGGTGTACTGTGTGGATCTCTTCTTGGTTGTAGTTACTGAATTCCCTATACCTGTGCAGCCCTGTTTTTAACCCAAATGGCGGAAATAAAAGTGCAGTCAATTTCTATTTGAATTCGATATTACTTATTGGATTTGATGCCACAAGTTAAGTGCTCCTTAATAGCCTGCCTGCAAAATACAGTCTCTGATTGGTAGTTCATCTGTAATTAGCTCACACACCTGTGGTGAATCTATGGGCGTGTGCATGTAAGACATGCCAGCAGCATGTGCCACCGTTTCACTGATGAAAGCAATGTGAGGTTTGAATCTGCTGGTTTTGAAGTACATCTGGCATCTGCGGAACAAATATGGGCTTTTGATTATTTACTTGCCTATTTTATGTCTGTGAGCCTCTAGTTCCCTCGTCTTACTGCTCATTCCCAGTCACTGCTGTTGAACTTAATTAGATTAACTACATACAGTAGATAGCGGAGAAACTACATTTCTGCCTCAGCAATGCAATGTTGGTTCACTAACTACTTAAATGTAAATCCAATTTTGCCATTTGTCAATGTGAGGTAGTAAAGGACATCATTCACAGTTGGGCAGTTATTTTGTTCATTTTAGTATGCAAACAAACTATGAAGCTGGCACAGAACTGTGCTACCTTGCTCAGTGCATGTGTAAAATCCTTGTCAGATTTGTGCAGGCAAAGAGTGGAATGGTGATTTTCAGGGGAACACCGCAGCAGTCTCAAATCCTGGGAGAAAAAGCAATACTGTGTATAGGAATAAGTAAAACCCCATTAGGTGGAGAGCCACACCTCTGAGCGGTAAAGGTATTAAAACATGATCCTCTTTATGGTTATAGTATCACCATTTATGTGGTTAACATTTCAACTACCTAAATAAAAAATATAGGGATATATAGGAATAAAAACATACAGGAAGCTCTCTTCAATTAATAGCTGTGTGGTGCTCGATTTTCAATTTCCAAACAATAGTAGTGACGTTGGAGTTTGACAATCAAATTCATGTTTTTAGTCAGACAGGGCAGTGGAATTCTATTTCAGCCTCTGGACTGCATCTGTTATTTTATAGTTTTTACAAGTCGTCTCTACAGTGTCTGGTTTTGTTCAAAATATTTTGTTTGCGTTTCAGAAAGGAGCAAATGGGAGGTTTCAAGCTTGTCAAAAACACTACAAAAAGTCTGTGAACTTCACAGGCCTTTATCCATTCGGTGAAACATGCATGAAGCTCTACTTCTTGCATGCACTCATAAGTAGCGCATCATTTTTAATACCAATTCTGCTTAACAACTCAACAATCAGGCAAGGGGGAAACTATCACTTTAAGTTCATTCAAACTTGAATAATTGTCAGGGCTTCAATCAAACCAGATATAATGTAAGTCGCTCTGGATATGATATAATATCTGAAAGTAATGTAATGAGTACTTGTCATGCAGCTGATGCACAAACAAGAAAAGGTACAAAGGATTTTAGTTTGTCTGTCTGCTCTCCATTTAACGAGATTTGCTGTAAATAATGTATTAGCCGTTTTCTTTTCATACATTGACAATAGGTGTCATTGTTCATCATTATTTGACATTCAAACACTAGTTATATCCATAATAAGTATTTATCTTTGACAAGTTCTTTAAATACCCCTACCAGAAGCCTTTTTACAAACATTTGCTTAAGCTTGGGTCACAATCAGCGACTGTTCCAGACTGTCTGGCGAAGGCTGCTGTTCACGATCGGTCTTGCCTTACCGTCATGACAGTCTACACACGAGGTGACTGGTTGAGGGTTTCACACAAGGGTCGTGCCCTAATATGATCCCTTCACCCCTTTGAGGGTGAATATTTGAGTCAACTTCATAAAAAATCTTTTGAGTGAGACGTTTTCTCACAAATGGGGGCACTTAAAATCCCAGGATGAAGCCCTTATTTCTGGGGTTTTGTTGAGGGCATTCAGGAGCATACTCATCTGACAATATTAGACAATCAAATTGTAGTACAGAGCAGGACATATTACAAAGGCAAAGACCATAGGGGAAACAGAAGACCGGTCTGAGTGCTATAATTAAGGATAGCTGGACTGAAAGAGGAGATCTTTCTTACGTTGAAAGAGGGAATATTTTTCTGGTACACTTTGACAGAGCTTCAGTTGCCAAAATAACTCCTCTACCACTGCTACCAATAAGCCGCAATAGAAAAATAGAAAAAGGTTTGTTTTCATTTCTTTAAAGTTTAATTTCCTGCCTAATTTGTCAAGTGTGTATTTACAGATGTATATAGTGTATGTTATTTGTGTCACACACTTTACATTATGTACTTTGTAATCAGAAAGAGGCTGACATAGAGAGTATCACCACAAGTACCGCTCAGTCAATGTATGTGCAGAGTGCAATTTCACCTTGTTAAATAAAGCTAGATGGCCATGTCTGTCAACAGGCATTTTCAGAAATTCAAAAAAAAACAACAAAAAAAACTTCAATACACTGGGCTTTGTCCAATAATTGATTGTTCAGTGTAAACCACACACTCTAAAACAAAGTAAGAACCTTATTATAAATATATTCTTTTAATTCTCAAATGTGATAGGAAGCACAAACATAAAAGAGAGACGAACAACGTTTTTCAGCAGTCCTTCTTCAGGTTCGCTCTTCTTATATTAAGCCCCCTTTTAATTTTACTCATCAAAATATGTAAATAACAATGAAGTCTTGGAGAACAGAATAAATAGGAGCGTGATGAAAAGTTAATTATTAACACGAAAAAGACTCTGTTGTCGTGTGTTACAACATGTACGTGAATAATTTATGTATAGCTTATGCATTTCAGGAGGTCCCTTAGCAAGCGGAGTATGAATACAGAGAGGCAGAGAGGCATCAGGGAAGAAAGTACTTTATTTGTATGACATTTCAGTCTAAAACTGCTGCCATTGTAACACTGTGGATCACACAATGTGCCATTGTCATTGCTATCTGTGTCATTGTTACTATCATCATTGTGGAAGGTCCCCTATGGTGCTGAATTGAACACAAACACACACACACACACACACACACAGGGTAGGAATGCTGGTGGGAGCAGGTACACTGGAGGCAATGGGAATGCTGGTGGGAGCAAGGATGCTGGTGGGAGTAGGGATGCTGGTTGAAGCAGGAATGCTGATGGAAGCAGAGATGCTGGTGGAAGCGGGAATGCTGGTGGAAGCAGGAATGCTGGTGGAAGCAGGGATGCTGGTGAAGCTGATGCTGGTGGAAGCAGGGATGCTGGTGGAAGCAGGGATGTTGGTGGAAGCAGGAATGCTGGTGGAAGCAGGGATGCTGGTGGAAGCAGGGATGTTGGTGGAAGCAGGGATGCTGGTAGAAGCTGATGCTGGTGAAAGCAGGGATGCTGGTGAAGCTGATGCTGGTGGAAGCAGGGATGCTGGTGAAGCTGATGCTGGTGGAAGCAGGGATGCTGGTGGAAGCAGGGATGTTGGTGGAAGCAGGAATGCTGGTGGAAGCAGGGATGCTGATGGGAGTGTGATGCTGGTGGAAAGGCCCTCTGGCTGACTGTTGTCCCTGAAGACCTTTCACTATGAGGTATTCCCACTCTCACACTCTTATTTTATGATTTGATTCTTATCCAGAAATAGAGCTCCAGGAAAGCCATTGTACTGTTTATTTCAAATATACCCATATTTATCTTTCTACCTTGTGTGTGTGTGGAAGCAGGATGGTTTTAAAATGGCAATAATGGATTACACTCCAATTGTTTGTTTCCGGGGGGCTATGGTATTGGGGTCCATGTAAGACAGCAAAACACACTCGACACAGAAATTTCCGCACAGGCATAGGCGTTGGAAGTAGGGGTGTCTGAGGGTGCTGCAACACCCTCTCTGAACGATTGCTCCAATGTATTAAATCTGTATGATATAGGCTACTAAAGGTAGTATAAATACAGGGAATAGTTCTGTATCAATGATACAAAACAATGTAAAATCTCTGTTGTGTTATAGCAAATGAGTTCAAAACATCTTCCCTCGCCTATGCGCACAGGAGACCTATGTGTGAATGAGGAAAACCACGACCTCACCTGGATAATTGAACCCGGATTTGTGAAAGCGGTTTTATTTTCAATAACATCGGTGTTAGTACTTAATTGAAACACAGTCCCTTTAATTATTGGTTGTGCAGAGAAAATAATATGAAAAGACTGTGAAAAGGAGATTATATTGTGTCCATAATTCACTTTTATTTTTAATTTAGTTTTTCTCCTGAGAAAATTAACTATTTATTGTTCTCAAACAAAACACAGTTGGAGTCTGGACACTCGTCAGCCCAGGGAGACAGAAAAAAAGAAAAATCCATCTGTTTTGGATGTTCTTTAGATTTTCCTTAAATCTCTGTCTTAGCCGTCATAAAAATGACACATCCAACCAGTAAAACAGCCAGCTTGTATATTTGTCAGACAAAACCAAGGCAAAAAAACACGGCACTGAGCCTCATAAAAATAGGATTCAATCCATCCAGAAAGGAAGGCCATTTGCTGGGACAGACATAAGTCAGCAGATAAACTATCGATGTCCTTACCTGTGACACAGCATCTTTGTTTAACATTAGAATAGTAACCAAGAGGTACACTCTAAACCAACCTCTTCCATTCTATTATTATTGCTCTTGCTTATAAGTTGTGCATATTTTTTTATTACGCACTTGCATGCACAAACACATGCGCACACTCATGCACTCTCATGCACTCTCATATAGGCTACCGAGGGCCACGGGATAGAAAATTGCTTTTATAAAGCGGAATTCTTGCAAAACACAACAAAGCCAGGCGCCGAATAGGAATGGCAACGCAATATCACAGTTCATCTCATTTGTGTTTGGGCCTGTTTGGGTTGCGCTTGGAGCCCCCTCTTCCGAAATGATTCTGGCACCCTTATGTAGAATAAAAGGAGATTAATTCCAACTCCTGGTATAATGTTCCTCCTCGCAGAGAGAGGCCCTCTTTTCTTCATCTCCTCTCATTAGACGATCAGACGGTCATTAGAGGTGAGCCAGTTATCATGTTTAACAACTACCTGCGATCCACTGAAGTGCTCCGATCCTGCAATGCAGCGGGAATAATGATCGCTGGCCTTGTTTTACTGCACGGGCCTTTATTGCTCCTGGACATAAAGCACATTTTGTTTGAATATTCTCCCTCAAAATTAGATTAAACCTAATTCTGAATTACTACATCATTACCAACACAGTTTTTTTTTTTCAAGGATAGTGGAGAATGCATCTTTCAGATGAAGATCAATCTTATAAACTAAATTTTAAAAAATTAATATGGATGCTGCTGCATAAATAACAGTTTAATGTAAGATGCCCCATAAATATTGCCCCATAAATAAGTGTTAATCACTTAAAACCGCAGTAATCATGGGAATTATATGCCGTGTGAATGGCACTGAGCATCAAAAAAATGCATCATACTATACGTCTACAGGGTAATCATCATATAAGATCAATTTTACTTTGCATGGTAAACCCGTTGCCATGTTTAATATAATCTTGCCCTCAGATGTCAGGGATCATTACAAATGCCATCATTTATGGTCTGGTTCTTATGAATGATGGCGGTTAATATTGTTATCAGGAGCTGAAGGAATCATTAAAAGAGATTTAGCATTTGCTGGCCTTGTGCCACATTCATAATCCATAGAAGGTAATAATTATTATTCCCAGTTGAGTAAAGGGTGGTCTTCTGTTATTACAGGAACCAAAATAACGGGACAACATAACAATAGAAAAATCATTTCCATGAATGGGGACATTAAAGTCAGCAATTAACAGGATATCTTTAACACATAAAACTATGGTAATAAAAGAAATGAGCAGCGGTTATTAAGAGCGGCTATTAAGGAATCAAATACCAATGCTTTGGTGACCTAGCGTCAGGATGTTAGTCAGTCCGTCATCCAGTTTAACAGACAGCAGGTCAGTTAATCATTCTGACTACCATTAATTCAGTGGGTCAGTGTTTGAAACCAGAAAAAAGGGTGAAAAAAACCAAGATCCCATGTTACAGACCATTTTATACAAAAGCCTGTGGTCAATAAAGAGTCGTGATCTGATAAAGATATGGGCGTGGAGTCGCAGCCTGACAGAGAGGCCCTTGTCGCTCCAGCTTTTCAGACGCCTCGTACAAGGGCTGAATCTAATCCCGCTATCCCTTGGATGGAGAAATTGAGGTCTGAGAGGGTCGTTATCGAGAGTCGCTAACTTATTAGTCTCTGTGACCTCGCCCTCAGCCTATAGTACGTGGGGGTAGTGGGGTGGGGTTCGGAAGGGAAAGGCAAGTTGTGGAAATCTGACAGGATTTTTATACTTTTTGGCTTCCTTTTTTTATCTCTAAATGGACACAGTCGCAGAGCTGTCACTGTTGTTCCCTCAAGCCTACTTCCTTCAGGATGAAGTTAAAAAACACACTCTGGGAAACAGGGGGCATACTCTCTTAAATGAACAGGCTCAACATTTCAAATCCGGCTCTTACTATAAGTTTTATAATGCCTTAAACAGGGGGGTTGTTCAATTTTAGACCAATACTCATAAATACAAGTACTTATGGTAGTGGTTTCCAGACCAAGAAATGAAAATCCCATTTGCTAACAGTTATTAGTGTTGGTTAACCATGAGTGATATATTTCTTATGGTTTACATTGTATTTAGTTATGTTGATTTTATTTGCCGAACTGTGGGGTAGGGATTATGAACAAGCATCCATTCTAGGGATGTCTGATTGGCCACAATTATATTTACACAGCTGTCAACACATCGCTTGTCATGGTTTCTGGCAGCCTGTTGTTGTTTCTGCGGTCGTTCTTTTGTTTGACGACGGCAATCTATCGGATTTTTTCCACCTCCATTTCGGTGTTTGAATCTCGCCCGGTAATTATTCCTTTCACATGTTTTGGATTTCCTGCCGGTTATAAATAGCCCAGGACTTCCACATTTCCGACGCTTCGATATTGTCTTTGCTTTTGACTATCGTAGTCGGTAAGGTAAAGGATAGTGGTCTCTACGTTTCTGGTTGTTACTCATCAGAAACGTAGGTAGTCCGGTTAAAGAGTTTATTTAGTCTTTTTGTTTCCTTCTCTCTTTATCCTTGTATATTCCTCTACCTGTTACCTTTTGTTCAGCTCGTTCACGCCTAGAGCTGTAGGTAACAGGTTATTTTTCTATTACGTTTTATTCGCCCTTGTTACACGGTTTATTTTGTTTATCTCTGACCTCTAGTTATACGCCTCTTGTGTGAGTGCGTGAGGTTCCTTTGTTGTTTACTACTCGCGATCGCCGAGTTTGCCCTCTTTTGGGGTTGTTTTGTGTTGGCTTACGCCGGGAGGTTTTTATTCCCATTATTTTGTTTCATTTCCCCTGTTACTGTGGAGCTGTCCGCTTAGCGGCGTATTTCTAACGAAATACGCTTTCAGATTCCTTGGTTGTGACGTTTGGTTCTCCGAACCTTACACTCCCCCTTACATCACTTGCTTTCTCTATGCAGGTGAACTGGCTATTCCCAGAGAACCTTAACTTTGTTGGCTGAGAGCCGCTTCAGATGTTGAATCACACCCCTGCCTACTGTGCCAGGTCTTCTCTAAGACAAAGTTCCATCTTCAAAAAAATGAATTTGTCTCTTCAATTCTATTATAGCCATGATTTAATTATGTTTCTCCACAATGTCAATCTTTACTTTTTGAGAATGAGGAGGTGGAGAAGTAAATATGGAAAGGTTTTAACTGTTATTTCTCACTTACAATTTATAACATGTAGTATTGTCATTTCAAAAGGCCTTCGATAAACCTCTAGAAATCAGCTTGTGTGTGTGTGTGTGTGTGTGTGTGTGTGTGTGTGTGTGTGTGTGTGTGTGTGTGTGTGTCAGTCAGTCAGTCAGTCAGTCAGTCAGTCAGTCAATGTTTGTGGCCCCTGAAGGCAATGATCATGTACATCATGTATAATTTCGCCAGTAACCATGATTTATGGATTTCATTTCATGGAAGTCCTAGCTAATGTAAAACTATACAGTAGGCCTACTGCACATAATACTTCCATGCTTGCATGCAATACTTGCAGGTACATTGTAATATAATAAGTCTGCTATATAATAAGTAGGGTCTCACTCGCTGCTCAACGTTGTTGCCATGACCACGGCTCCGCATTGACCACTGCACTGAATTGTGTTCTGACCACTGTTCCACGCTGCTGGCCTGACCGCTGCTCTACATGGCTGCTTTAATCAACAGCGGCGGGGGATTACTGGGGGATGTAGGTCAGACAGCAGTCAAGCAGGACAATTATGTGCAGAAAAGACTCCCAAAAATGTTGGCCTGCTCCCTCCTGCCCCTGAACAGATTTCCTGAGAGCGCTGAAAAGGCCTGCAGCTTTATCTCACAATTTAAAATGGGTTCTGGGATGATATATTATAGAGGTCTGATCTGAAAACATACCCAAAAAAAAATGCTTTCTGGAAAGTCAGGATGTCTTTATCATGCATACCTCCTCTTTCTGTATAAGGGGCATAAGGCAGAGATAGCAGGGAGAGGTGCTCTTTCTCCCCAAGCTTAGCATTTGCACAAAAGTCATGGGTCAGCACTGTGATGCTAAGGCAAACTTTGGGTTTATGTATACATGCTTTTATCTTGTATATTTAGCAGATAACTAACATTTCAGAGAGGGTGAGATGGGTTTTCATATTCTGTACCCTTGAGCAAGCCTGCTACGCGCAATTTATTTTTCCTGGCGATATGGAATCGGGGACTGAAAAAAACCGGCCTACTGCAGTGCGCTTGCATTTTGCTACAGCTGTATCTACCCACAGCGATGTTGACGTTAGACCACTGACACAAAATTTGCTTGCAGCTCAGGTGATGGCAGTCTTCAACTGGCGGGGCTTAAAAATGTTTAAAGCACTAAAAATCCCACACAGACATATGTTTAGTAAATAAGAATTGATGTGCTGCAACTGGCAGAGTGACATACTTAAACTTGTTTAAACTACTTCCATTAGCCATTCACTGGTAGCAGATGCTGGTCCAAGGGGGATGCCATATTTTATTTAATAAATTGTTGTTCAGTTGTGGTTTAGTCAGGAGGATACGTGAATCAGCTGAGGGGACAAGCTTGGTGGAACATAGCCGTTGGACAAGGCTTTGTGAGAGTGGAAGTGCTTAGTCAGGAGGGTACTTTGGTGAATGAGCTGAGGGGACCAGCTTGGTGGAACATAGCCGTTGGACAAGGCTTTGTGAGACTGGAAGTGCTTCCCAGTTGGTATTTTCTGTACTCAAAAGAAAAATTATTCTGGCCAATATGGAAAATAAACTGGATGATAAATCAATTAATCACAGCCTGAATGAAAAGTAATCAACTAAAATCGCAGAAAAATACTGGGCTATTGAAATGGCAAATTAATTATAATGAGTTAATTAACACAGTAGACATTAAATATTTCTTGCATATTATTTTGGATGCGTGAACAAATTTATAAAGGAATAAAGTATGTTTACTTCTCTAAAAATGAAAGAACAGAAGAACAGAAACACAGAAGAATGAGAATGTTGAATGAATACAGACATTACTCAGGACAAAATTGTAGCTTTGAAAGTAAAGTCCAAGATGAACTTTGTGTGTGCACGTGTGCGTGCGTGTGTGTGTGTGTGTGTGTGTGTGTGTGTGTGTATGTGCTCTGAAAGCCCTTTTCAGGAGGATATCTGACTGTGACGCGTTGTCGCCATGGCGACGGCAGCGGGAGATCTGGGTCCAGCGGGGGTGGGAAGTGGCAGGCCTGGCAGTGTCCCCTCCTGGCTGATGCTCGTTAACTCGGACAGATGTTCGTCGCCAGGGCAACTCGATCCTCCCGTTCCGGAACCCCCGGACAGCTCTGGCCGCCGCGCGTCCGGCCGATCCCTTTTAACTCCGACGCCAGTCGAGCTCCCCCGGGGAAACTCTGGCTCCTGTCAGAGCCAGTCCTGGAAATGGCATGCTGGCTGTAGGCCATGGACACCTGATGCTATTTCTCCCCCCACATCTCCGGGCTCACGTGCTATCTCCTTGGAAGAATGCAAGCCCAAATGGGCTCCAGCCGTGTGCAGTCCAGGGCACAGAAGCGGAATGGTCAAAATGTCTCCTTACCTATCGCGAGGTTGTCATAGCTTATGAAAGAGGTTTCTTAACAGTACTCTAGGACAGTGGTTCTCAACCCTGGTCCTGGGGACCCCCTGTGTATGCTGGTTTTCATTCCAACCACAATTGCAATACCAGAATTTTAACAAGCTGTTATTTTTTCTTAATTAGGTGTTTTTATTGTATAGAGAGAACACTTTAAACTCTTTACTCTCTTAAGCCATGTTATGTTAGCAATAGCTATGCATGCTTTGAAGAAAAAAAATCCCATGTCCGTTATGCTTATTGTGTTATATTGCAAATAATTACAAAGAAGAGGTAAGAACTCAGGTGAATAGGCTCCTAATTAGGTAAGTTTAAGTTCCTTCATAATTTTTTCCTTAAACTTGTTAACACAATGCAGGTTTGGCTCGATATCATTTGCTTTGTCTTTGAATTCTTAATTATTTACCAAACGGTTAGTTTTAGTGGCCATGTGTCCACAATTTCACCAATTATGAGCCAATTGATTCACCTCAGTCTTTAATTTGATCAGTTAAAACATTTTTTACCTCCTTTTAATTGTTTACAATACAGCACAATGTGAATATTGGACTTTTATTCTTCATGGCATGCATAGCTATTACTAACATAATGTGGCTTAAGAATGTAAATAATCCCTCTAAACATTAAAAACACCTAATTAAGAAAAATTAACAGCTTGTTAAAATTCAAGTATTGCAATTGTGGTTGGAACAAAAACCAGCATACACAGGGGGTCCCCAGGACCAGGGTTGAGAACCACTGCTCTAGGATAAATTAAACCCCCAAGTTGACTTATTCCACGGTGTCAGCCAGCTTATCTTCTGCTCTATATTTGAAGCTGTGTGACAGTACAGGCCCTTCTGAGTTCACATACCACCATTTTTTTTGTCAAGTGTCACCATGGAAATGCCAGTCATACATGAATAATGTAACAGGTTGGTTACCTCGTTAATGGACTGTATCATCGATATCCTACAGAAAAGACCGGAATGACATTGGTAAAAAAAAAATATTTTGCCTTCAAACTGTCATTAGTTTGCAGTTTAATTGTGTATGCCGGGGATGATGACAATGATAGATTAGAGGTAGCCTTGATGAAATATGGCTGAAATATCATGTAAGCACTCTATACTAAATGACCTTTGCGATGGATTTGGGGGGTGGGGGGGTGAAATCACTGTCCTTGCAGACAATATAACGAAGTAATGAGAATCAATATGTTTCAAGAAGACATGGTTACAACAAACAATGCAGCCTTTTACTGAAGGCTCAGTATTACCACGGCTTGACCTTGTGAAAACACACCGTCCCGCTCAAAATCCTCTACAATGGGGTGTATAAAACACACTTACAAGGACAGACAACAATCAAAAGGAGCATAAAATACGAAGACGAGACAGTTGTGAGAGGAGGAATTAACTGCAGGGAATAATTCAGGATCACGCATTATTTCATTACGCCTTTAAAATCAGCCAATAGAATTGCCATGTCTAGTTTGAGATCTCTATTTAGTCTCTGTATCCTTTTATTGATCTTATCCATTGAAATAAATGCACAGATAGTGATTGAAAGACAAATATGATATTGGTCAATACTCTACATAGGATAATGGGTGGAACATGTGAAAATATAAGTCTCTCTGGACGAAGGTTTCAAGACAGAAAGAAAATACGTTACCCATTTTTCCATGTAGGCAATTGCCATGTACTGCCAAAATTACTTCTCAAATCTAATAAGCAGTTTTCTCAAAAGACTTCCTTGCTGTACGACAGCAATTCAATGTGCTTAACTAAATTAAGTTTGTCAATATCGCTTTTCAAGACAACAACTGTTGTCATGTGATCCTCATGGATCACACGGCACGGCCGGAGGACACGGCAGGGGCAGAATGACTTGAATTGAAAAAATACCTGAAATTATCCGAGTAGCAGTTCCCATGGAGACGGGAAAGTCACGCCGCCAAACACGGGTTTAACCGATCGATCCTACATCCTGCGCTATTCCCGGACCCTATCATCGCATTTATGTACCGCCGTTTGGAAACTTTGAAATTAATCTGAGGGGTAAATTATACCCCATACAGCACATCAGGAGAGCACAAGCTCTCTGCACTCAACCGAAAGTATTGGCTATATAATCCAATCAGATAATAAAAGCTTAAGGCTCTATCTCCTCAGCGGGCTTAAAGGGTTTGGAAAGGGTTGCTAATGAAAGACAGAACTGTAATGATTTTTAAATTTAAAATATATATATATTTGCAGGGGATTCAGGCGGCATCACTGGGACTGAAGTCTGACAAAAAATTATTTATTTGTTTAATGAAAGTGGGGAGGAGCAGCAAGCCCCAAGCCACACAGAGCACACACCCCCCCCCCCCCCCCCCCCCCCACAAACACACCCCCCACCCCCCCACCCCAGTACACAGAAATATGCTTTGTCTTTTCTCTCCTCCTCTCCAATATTACCTTTTTTTTTGTTGTTATTGCCGTTGTTTGCTGTGTTGAACTGTAATTGAATTTGTCTCAAGAGAGTTGATCCCTACCCCCCTCCCTCCCCACCACCACCACCACCACCCCACCCATGACTAATCGTATTTTGGGGATCTATAGCTGTTAACTTTTATTCATGGAATCTAATTATTGAGGTGTTTATGAGGAAGACAGTGAACACTGTGTGGAAGTATGGGAGTCTCTCTCTCTCTCTCTCTCTCTCTCTCTCTTTCTCTCTCACTCTTTCTCTTTCTCTCTATCTTTCTGCAGGCAGGCTATATACAGGGGATTATTATATTTATTTCTCCATCTCATTACTGCCTCTGGCTCCGAAGCCGAGGAGAGGAAACAGTCTCCGTGTGATTAGAGATGCTTGTTATTTACAATGGGATTGGAATGGCAGGGACTTTAAGGGGCTCTGCTTCCTTTCGCCGGCCCGCTCGGTCTCACAGGCAGCAGGGTACAGGAATACCGCCAGTGCAAATGCACACGCGTGTCCTTCCAGCTGCTCATGTGTGTGAACGGCGACAAAAATAAAGGTCTTCTGCGGTGAGTGTCATGCAACAGGGGAGGGGTCTCAAAGGTGGGGAGAGGCAAGGAAGAGGGTGCACTAAGTAAGCAAAGCAGCTGATTGGCTATATTTATGCAACTAAATAATAATAATAATACATTTTATTTATAGAGAACTTTTCCCATGCTCAAAGCGCTGTACAGCACTACAAGTACAATAAACGTAAGCAGACCACATATACAGTACATGGGACAAGACCAAATATACAGAAGTGTGACACGTGTTGCTTCAGTGACAATGAAACTGAGTACACACAAAGACTAGTTATAACAGGTCAGAAAATGCTGATTCTCTCACCTGTATTGTAAAAATGCACCAACATGAATCAGTTACACACACACACACACACACGCATCCGCGCAATGCAACTCAATCTGAGAAAGTGGCTACACTTTTTGAAATGGAATGGAAACACATGGACGTATACCGTGTAAGGAATGTATTTTTCCAAACTGGTTAATGGACAGTTTGAAGGCAATGATTTGAACATCACCAATGATATCCACCTAAGGAGAGTGTACAGAATTTGGATTTAACATTATCATCTTCTGCCATAGCCTGTAGTTTGCACTGGCTAAATTCCCAACCTGCCTCTCTCAACTTGCCACCTAATCACCCCCCAGTTTAATTGGCTAAAAAATAGTTCTCTCCCTCTCCACCTTAGGTGATGTGTGGTGAGCGTTCTGGTGCAAAATGGCTGCCTTGCATCACCTAGGTGGGTGCTACACATTGGTTGTGGTTGAGGAGAGTTTCCCCCTCATCACTGTAAAGCACTTTGAGTGTGAGAAAAGCACTATATAAATGCAAAGAATTTTTATTATTATGGGCTAAAGGGCACATTGTAGCGACCTCATTGTTAAAAATTGGTGAGGACCGTAGCCAAGCCATTTACTCAGTTGTGAGTTTTTGTGAGTTGTCAGTAATATCAGTTTATGTATGCTCACTTTGGCTCTGGCAATGCTGGCTCAGTGGGGGAAGTTATAACTCAGCTTTTATTGAGCTCTGTTCTTCAATGTAATGGGGCCTCCATGGAACATTGCCACATGATAATATCAGGTGTATCGGCATATCCAACCCCCACGCCACCCAGCTGCAATTGTTTTCAAATCTGAGTTTAGTTTTTCACGCAAAGTCCAGGTTCCACACAAATACAGTGGCACAATCACATCATTTTGCTGACAAAAAGAGCCCACACACCCAAATCCAAAATATGATATCATGCGCAGTACAGTGCATTGACAAATGTGGATCTTCGATCTTCAACGGTTTTCTGACTATGCAGACTCTCGTTTATTTCCATACGAACTGTACATTTCAAATAGTAATAAATCAGTCCTCCTTTGTGTTCAGATACTGTCACTTCCTCTGTATTCATTTCACTGAATGTCCACTGCCTCTTAAGAGCCTCAGTCAGAGATCATGTAGACATGGTTCTAGTCATTAACATTGCTCTTAGCAAAAAAAGTTCTGGGGAGAATATACATGCATATATTTTTAGGCGTGCTCAGTCAGTTGGCCGTAAGCCCGGCCTTCATATGCTAACGGTGCCCTGGCATAAGTGCTGTGTCAGCCACTGTTGAGCGGAGCAGGAATATGGGCATATTAGGGTACTTCCCTGTTAATTCCTCTCATAATCCTTGTCATTTTGGGAATCCCGAAAAGCACCGTGTTGTAAAGTTCCCGGCGAACTGTGGCGTTTTTTCCCTCCTTCCCTTGCTCAAAGTGGAATATTCAGCGCCTGACACAGGCAACCACCGGAATGATCTGTCACCGTGACAGATTAAAAAACACGCGGCCCGCCCTGTCGCTCCCCGTTTCTGAAAGCCGGATCTCTTTTGATACTCGATTTCACGTGATGTGTCCGGGACGTTTCCCGTTTGTAGATTAAAATGTAACGCTCAAAGTATGAAGTTGGAGGCGTTCGCGCTGCGTTTCAATCTGCAAGGAAATGGGCCCTTTGCAGCATCTTTTGATTATTTAATGAGCATGCATGCATCAATTAATGTCTAAGTTAAAGATCAGCATTATTACCAAAGTCAGAGAACTCAAATGTGAAGATTCAGGTTAATCCCTTTCAGCCTCATAGTGACCACGGTGCTAACGAGCGACGCCTAATTGGGATGAAATGAGAAGGGGAACAGGCCCGACCCCTGTGCTGGTCCCCTGATGCTCCTTGTCATGGCTTTTACTTGGGACCATGAAACCCCATGGTCCACTGGGGTTCAAAAAGGCATTACTCTGGACCTGCACCCCAATTAGCCCTATGGTCACCTCCACTTTCACATTAATGGCTCTTCTACTGGTGTGTGTAGAACACACACACACACACGCACACACGCACAAAATATGCTCCTGCGCAGACTCTAACAGACACGCTGTTAAAATCTACACTTGAGTTCAGTTATATTACCATCCACAGTCCACTGCAGTTGACCATGGTGGGAATCATGTGTGCACTTCCACATTAGCTTCAAATATGTCCCACAAGCCAACAATGTGGAGGAAATTTAAGTACACATTTAATCAGCCAGATGTGAAAACAGTGAATAACGAAACCTTCAAATCATTCGCGGGAAACCTGGGGGTACTTCACAAAGTAAAACCCGGAATCCTCCCAAATCTGGAACATGGACTGAAGTAAAAAGAGCTGTTCCGGGTTTTACTTGTTATCCAGCTAACTCGGTGTGCATGTGGTGACTGTGCAGATTGCTGTGCTGGTGTGAAGTGTGTTCAGTGCCTTTTACTGACACTAAAATGTACAGTAATGTACAGTACTAATAGTCCTTGATCAAGAAACCACTTGTGTTTTTTTATTTTGTTTGTTTTTTTAATCTAAAAATCAGACCAACTCATTTATTATAACCTCATCCTGACTCATGCTTACTCACCAACAGATGCCCCGCTGTGCTTGCGCTGGAACTGTAAACACGCTCTCGCTCTGAACAATTTCTCAGTGAGACAAAGGAAGGCAGACAGTCCCTGAAAGGTGCATAACGGCAGAAACGTGTGCAACATACCGTTGGAAGTTCACAGCTGCAGAGTTACGGGACTGGAATTGGGAGCGGGGGGGCGGGGGGGGGCGGGGGGGCGGGGAGGGCAGGAGGCCGGAGCGGGAAGTCCTGACAGAAGATGCCCCTGCAAACTGGACTGGGGAGACCCCTGCTGTTGAGACGGCGTGGTACAGAGGGGTAGGGATGTCATTGTATTCCCCCCAGACAGAATTGTGGCTCTTTCCCTGCCCTGTCCCCACTCAGTTTTATTTATTTATCACAAGTCTGCTTTTATCTTTCCATCCCTGACACCAGTAAAGGAAATGGTGGATGGGGGGGTAGCTAAAAAGGGAACCACAATAACTGTTATTCTATAGCCTTTTGTGCTGTGTACGCCTGCCCTCCGCTCCGTCATTAACGACTGCAGTGAAAGCACTTCCTTGTTTCCCGGCGCCATCAGACCGAAATCATACCTGTCACTTCGCGGCAACGTTTGTGCTCAGCGGGACATTAAGGTACGCCAAAGACTCACCCGGGCGCACTGCAGGGAAATCAAGGATCCCATCCCATCCAATCAGTGGCCTCTCGCACCCGATCCCCGGCGTCGCCACGCCCGCTAATGTGTCCGTAAGCGGATTATGCTCCTCTTGACCGGAGTCTCCTGAGAGGTTGAGTATTCCAGCTTCTCTGCATTAGACTAGCAGGCGTGACACATGACATCTAATGGAATTAGACGCCCAGGACTGCGTATGCAAGCAGTCGAGTCTCCCGTCATTACACCTCTGGCCTTCAGCAGGCCCGGATGCAGAACGCGGAGGAGGAGATGAACCAGGCGCGTGGCGGCTGCTCAGGAAATCAACTTTATTGCTTCTTCTCTCTTTTATTTCTTTGGCTCCCATTTCTTATTTTTCACTCTCTTTGGAACCAGGCGTTGCCGCTTTAAAAATTCATAATGATAATAAATAAAGGGGGTTTCCATGACGATCCAAGGGGGAGAGCTGCGACCTTGGTCAGCCCAGTAATTTATTCTGTAAAACTGCAAAGTGGTCGAGATTTTTTCGTTTTATCTGATCTTTTTCTGAGTAATGCACAAGATGGCAGTTGTGACCCCTGCAGACCCTGGTTATGCCAATGCATACTATTACAAGTTTGTACAGCTCAGCACTCTGGGACATAACCCTAATTACTTCTATTCCTCGAAAAAATGTTTTATTGGAAATAATAGATTTTGTGACGTCATACTTTCACTGGTATGATCAGAGTCAATTAGGAAAAGGAGTCTTGTTTCTGGCTCTAGTATCAACATTTTAACTTTTTACTGGGAAAATATTTCTTTGGTATAAGAAAAAAAGCCTCACCTTAATGTAAGGCTGGTTAGGAGAGATGATTACATCACTGCTGGTGTGACCACCTCACCTTCCCACTCATTAATAATCAGTCAATTATTCCTCGCTCTACACCGAAGACAGCCTTATTCCTGCATTACAATCTCATGTCTCTCTCACTAATCTTGGGAAGTTTACACATTGGTTGACCCCGCACCATCGGCATAAATGTACAGAAGGACCCCGCATAGCTTATTGCATTGCTCAAGGTGATCCCTCATATAAGCGAGTCAAAATTAAAACAATAAATTGTTTGTTTATAGACAATGTTGCGCAATCACCACTTTTCCTACGTGCCACTTAATTGGCCGAGAAGCCAGCCACTGTGCATAAATATCGGGATTTCAGTTTGTTGACACTAAACACAGTTGACAGTTTTCTTTATTTAATAAACCGCAGG
Source organism: Synaphobranchus kaupii (assembly GCA_029718625.1). Lineage (NCBI taxonomy): Eukaryota > Metazoa > Chordata > Actinopteri > Anguilliformes > Synaphobranchidae > Synaphobranchus > Synaphobranchus kaupii. The sequence goes on from CM056378.1 coordinate 10,426,038, forward strand.
GAATGAAATAGACTCATCAAATGCTTAGTTTTACTGTAACTCCGATGGCAATTAATAAACCCTCTGTAGTGGCTAATATGATTATTTATTCCAATACTTCTGGGGTTGGCTTAAGGTTCATAAAACTGGCATTGTGATGGATACCTTATTGGCACGGCAATGTTTCAGCAAAGCCGTGAGAGAGAGAGAGAGAGAGAGAGAGAAAGATAGAGAGAGGCCCAGGGAAATAAGGTGTGGGGAGTCCCGGAGCAGAACAACCCTGGTAACGCACGTCTCATTACACTCCCATGGTCCCCGTTGGACAGCCAAGCCTGCGCTCCGTTAACACAAGGTGAAAGGTCAGGGCGGCTGTACTATGAAGCAGGATTTCTGAGTTAGCTGGATAACTGCACTGAGTAAACCCCGGAACCCTCCCAAATTTGGAACATGGACTAAAGTATTAAGAGCTGTTCCGGGTTTTACTCAGTGCAGTTATCCAGCTAAGTAATCCTGCTTCGTAGTTAGGGTTGGGTATCGAAAAATGGTGCCTCGACCGAAATACGTTGGTCCTACCGAGTATCGAAACATTTTATAAAAAATGGTACCAAATTTTGATACTTTACGGTATGCCACTTCTCGATGTGAATGCTATTCTCACAGCCAGTGGACAATCCATTGCATCAAATGTAACTACAATTAAATGAAATACCAGTAACACATTGGTAAAAGCATTTGATCGTCCAGTGCAGGGTCTTCTCACTGCTGACAATCCTTTCACAGAATAATACTTATCTGTCATTTTACAGTGACATAATGTTTACAGAATGAAAATGTTTACAAATAGTAAAGATATTAGTTATAATCATTTATAGAAACATACGTAGTTGGCCGATAAAGATACTGTATAAAGTTTTCATATAAACCCTCTTCCTGGAGATCTACCGTCCTGTAGGTTTTTACTCCAACCTAACAAAGCACACCTCATTTAACAGCTAGAGATATCGTTGAGCTGCTAATTAGTAGAATCAGGTGTGCCAAATTAGCGTTGATATGAAAACCGACAGGACGGTAGATCTCCAGGAACAGGGCTGGGCAGCCCTGATATAAGGTATCGAAAAAAGTATTGTGCAGGTATCAGGGTATCGGTTTTGGTATCGGTATCGAAAAATTTCAAACGATACCCAACCCTATTTGTAGCATACCCCCCAGGATACAGGTGTTCCACTTACATTTCTTAAGATTAGCACATCAAAACCAAGTAAGAATTTTAATTTTTTTAAAAACATTAGTGAGGTGTGTAGCACCGTCCACATGCTCATTGCGAGTCGCAATGTCGGCGGTTAGAATCCGGCTGTGAGACCATTGTTGCTTGTCTCTCCCTTTCTCTCGTTCCCCATACCTCCTGTCTCTATACACTGTGCTGTCCAATATAGCTGTAAAAATATATTTAAAAAACATATTGGTTAACCATTTAGGAAAAAAAAACAAAGATAAACACAGATACTAATAAATTAGAGCATTGAAGCTGAAGTGCTGCTCAATTTCAAGGCACTATCAGTAGGAGTAGCGGTTGTGGTACTAGAAGAACAGTTTATGGAGTATGTTTCGCAATTTATGGGGCAAAGCGGTGTAGTTCCTTGGGAAAGGCTTGAGTGTTATTGTTTGAATTTAAGGTAGGTAGTCATGCTTGTACATAATAGAAACATATTATTCTTAGAGCCGTGAGTCATCTTTTGATACAGGCGCCTAAAGAACAATGGTGTCCTATATTGAGAACAGGAATTTCTTACCACGTCAAACAGCTTTGCTCTTGCAAATGGGTCTGAATCTTTCATTCTCCCTCTGTGTGCTTGCCTAATAATAAGCAATGCTGCCGGCTGGAAAAATACCCCCCCCCCCCCCCCCCCCCCCCTTCACTGCAGCCGGGGGGTAAGAGGGTAAAGCATTACCCAGTTTTTAAAACTGTAGCAACCAAAATTATGATTTGCCCCATAAGCATGTACATTTACAAGATTAGATAATCTATCCAAGTCCTAACCCCTGGCATCCTACAGGTGGTGTAGTCCTTCCTCTTCACTGCCCATTCTCATCTTCAACTATCCTACTTTCCACCACATGAGAATTTGGATCTGCTATTTTCTTCCATAAGTAACATGGTATTTACATTTTAACCAATTAGTGCCCCGCTAACTGGAGGTGTACTTGAAGTGAATATCATGTAGAATAGACACGTCTCAAACCTCCAGCTCTCGTGTCTATAAATACTTTACAAAAAAATAAATACTTTTATCAAAATTACATGTTATTTTCCTGTTAATACATTTGATAAGTATCCATCCTTGTGGCATAATGAACGCTTTAAATGTAAGGCAAAAGTGATTGCACCACATCTTTCAGAGTCCCAGTGAGGTATTTGGTGTGGTGCACTGTTGTATGATGGTATAAGCTAATGTTCCCTGAGGTTATGTCTCCTAGCCATTTATTACTGTCTGTATTCCTAGCCTTTAGGCTTCTCCATAGCTTACTGTGTGTCCTATACTCAATGGTCATGTCTATGGATAGCTGCTATGTTATGATAGAAATGTGCTTTATCTGACCGGTTTTGTAGTTGCTTCATTGGCCTTCGGTATGCACTCATTGTACGTCACTTTGGATAAAAGCGTCTGCCAAATTAATGTAATGTATTAGTCTTGTCTTGTGTTTTGGGATTTGACTTAATCTGTCCGGATCAGGCATCGGGACATTAGAGACAATGTGATGCGGTGGTGTGTTCATGCGAACTGCGCAGGAGGTCAAAATAAATGTGTATAATTAACACGTCGATCAAACATTTGAACAGCCTTGTGTCCCTATATTGACGGCAGACGTGACAGATGTCTCTGAATAGGACAGGTAAATGAGAGGAAGCGAGAAGGTATTGAACATTGATTTGTAAATTAATGAGAGATGAGACACCAGGGGAACTATAGACCTTCGACCAGGCTGAATCAGAGGTCGCGCTAGGATTTTAAACTGCCGGCCAGAGTGTCCGGAATGATTACAGTTTGTCGGACATGTGATAAAAAAAACGGCCATATCTATGTTCATTGCATGTACGACAGGCAGGTGCATTTAATGATGTAGCCTAACAACATATGTTACAGCATAGTATTATATTTTGGACTGAAAACTATTTGAAAATAAAGGAATAATATAAAAATGTAATATAACAGCTTCGCCTTGCACAAGCGGATGAATTACATTAAAATCGCGCATTTTGTGTGCGTGACTGCGTGCGTAATGTTTTCTCAACAACAGAAGCTGTCTTGATTTTGCATCATTAGTTTATTAGAAGACATTTTTCTTCAGAATAGCAAGCAATAACCTCATTTTGAATAACGATTTTAACATTTCTTTACTCCAAGGCAAATTGAAGAGTTGCGGAAGATGCTATAAGTAAAAGAGCCAGCAACAACACGTGACAATTGGGATCCGACCTAACGTTAACGAACAACGCTTTCGGGAAAGTCAGACCAGAACAGTGTAGGCTATTGATTTAACAAGGGGAAAAAATGCTGATTATATCAAGCTTATAGCCTATTAAGTTCAAGTAGCCTAAGCCTACTGACAGTTAAAAACGGCCTTTTCATAACTGCAAAAAAAAAACGAGCAATCCATATAGGTTCCTTTCATTTGCGACGATGCTTCATTTCATGGAAGTGAGCAGCTGCTGATTTGAAATCGAATGTCTCGTAAGTTTTAGTGCAGCGATACGCATGAGTTGCGTAACCTTCTCCTCCTGCAGGCGGCTTCTGAGTGCGGTTTTTATCCGGTTTTGGAGCGAGAATCCCCACTCTGCTGGCACACTTGACACGGGAATGACACAGGCCATCCTTGCCACCTTCGCCCAGTCAGGATAAATGTCGGGAAATTCTCGGATCAAAACTTCACAGGCTGTTTTAAATCTTAATCCTCCGTAGCCCCGGAGAGCTGTCATCATTGGAATAGCGTCGTGTTTTGCGTCTCTGAGAGTAGCGGTGTCTGATTTGCGGTGATAATAGGCCTAATGATAAATTGCCGTGGTTTTGAGACTAAATATGTTAAATTACTATATTGCAAAGTAAAAAAAAAATTTAGTTTTTTTACCGGCCGAATGTCCAGAGGGAATTACATTTTCCGGCCTTTGTCATAAAAAAACGGTCAAAACCTGCAAATGCCGGCCTAACGCGACCCCTGGGCTGAATAGACTACTCGATAAACAATCCTTTCTGTCCCCATTACAGTAGGGTGCTCTCATATCAGTCTCATTAAGCTACAGAAGCCTTCATTTACCTGGTCTGGAAGCCAATACAGTATTACTGGAGTGTTCTACCCATTGAAATGGAGATGTTGTCTACTATAAGGCAAGTGTTGATCAAACCAGAAACTTTGTGTTATGTTAAAATGCAGTTATTTATCGATGATTGATGCCTCTGTGAATCATTCGAGAAATATCTATTCCATGTGCTATTTTTGAGCGAATGGCTTTGTGCAAATCATACAGAACTCTCAAACAATCTCATAATTCTATTACTACCATTCTCGTATTGTTATTCCACCAATAAATAAACCTCAAACTGACGGCTTTTCTGTGTTTTGCTGATTTGTTTTGCTGCCACATTAGCATTTTTCAGACCTGGTAACCTTTTGCTTCACGCGTGTATTTTCAGATATGCATTCTTAAACTCTTAAATTGTAGGAAATGACAATTCCTCATCTCCAGTGCTGCGGAGATTAGCTCCTTTTAAAGCAAAGGAACAAAAGCAGAGATTTTCACTTCAAATTGGATGCTTTTCCCTCCCCCTGCATCCAAATGGAATGTCACAGGGAAAAAAAAAACAAAGAAATAAGGGAAATAAGCTTCTTGTCAGGATTAGAATATGGATGCCTGGATGCTTGAGATGTTTCCCGCATTGTCTCTTCGTTTAATTTAATCAAATATCTTTGGTCCAAAGGCAACCGTTTGTTTATCTGTTCTACGGCTCTGCGGGGAGAAACTAACCAATGTAAAGGAAGGGATGATAGGAGATCAGATTGGAACCATGCAAATACAGCTCTAAGATACAGCTCTGTAATGTAATTATATCCTTCAACACAGCGCTTCCAGGTGGCAATATGGAGGGGGAAAAAATTGAAAAAAGGCAAAGCCAACATGTGCTGTTGGAGGATTTTTCTGGTCCCGAAGCTGACTGCTTCAGAAATGGTAGGACTGCACATTGGACGAGGTCCGTTCCCACCCAGTTTCGCATTGGCCGATGCAGAAGACGGGGAAAGATGTATGCATTCATCTTTACGACGGGGTCATCTACTGCGTATGAATGGAAATGAACAAATCTGACAGAGACCAATTAGAGCAATGACCTCTGTCGTGTACAGTATGGGACAGTGTTGCAACAAATCCCTTCCCTCATTAACAGATGGTTTTACTATATTTTGGACTGATAATGACTTTGGGAACTTATTTCCTGAAATTGGTTTGTGCCTTAAAGACCGGACACAATGTGTAACACGACCCCAGCTATTATAGGAAGAGAGCTCCATATAGTCTTTTCTGTCGGAACAGCAGCAAGACGGTAAAAAATATCAAGCTGATTTTCATGACAAATACGTCCATGGAGTTTTAGCAGATGACTCAACACTACCTGTTGCGTTTGCTCACAGGTCATTAATGGTGAGGGAGGCCTTATGTTGCTAGTGGCTAACTACCTGTATCAATTTGCAATGTCTTCATAGCCATCTATCTAACAGCTAAGAATCATATAAGATGGAACCAAAGCTTAATGCCAGCAACTAGCTACAAACCACAAGTGCATGCCCATATGATGGATGTGTACCTCATGATAAAACTATGTGATTAAACCTGATTAAAAGTGTATTAAATGTCTTAAATCCAGTATTCTCATCTGAGTTCAGCAAGTATATACTACTGCTGCTAATTAGATAAGATACAAGCTTAAGAGGTACATTTCAATTTGACTGATATTAAAATTGATTGCAGGAATTGAAGGTTCTGTAAAAGTGTAATGGCTACTGAAGAGAAATTAATAATATTTTTCTTGTTTTTTCTCTCTGATGTCAGTAGGCCCCTTGCTTACCAAACAGACCAAGCAGGGCGTGGGAAATGCCCTGCTGTTCCTCTGAATACAATCACACCAGAGGTACATTCTGAACAATCAGATTAGAGGAAGGCTGCATTTATGATGCAAAAAAAAGAGAGAAAGAAATCCCTTTAATTCTACAAGCTGGAGTCTACTTTCAATCAAACATCGAGACATGAATTAAATCGAAACCTTACCCTCCGCAGTATAACTGGCAGGACATTTGGCACTAGCCGCTGGCTTGTGTTCTTGTCAGTTGCTTACCTCCTGTGGAATCATGCAGTTAGTCGAATTAAGGTGTATTTTTATTTTAAATTCTTTTAGTTTTTACACTCCATTAAATTATATTTATTTTCCTTTTTAAGTTGTGTTCAGTAAACCTGGGGACTTCAATACCACGGTAAAGCTAGTCCCTATAACTCCCAGGCTTCTCACTCTTTTGATCTTTGATCATTTGGGGGTTTTTTTCCTGGTCCCTGGTGGCGTTGAAGTCAGTACATTTATACTGTTCATGCAGTGGCCCCAGTGCTCCCATAGTAACAGTCTCCCGGAAACAGTAAGCGCCATCAGCAGTAGCAGACTTCGGCTGGAGATAATAAAGCTGAGAAGTCCTGGGCTGAGGCAGAAGGAGGAGTGTGTGTGTGTGTGTGTGTGTGTGTGTGTGTGTGTGTGTGTGTGTGTGTGTGTGTGTGTGTGTGTGTGTGTGTGTGAGAGAGAGCGAGGGGGGCGCTGTTAGATGCCAGGGCACCGGGAGGACTGGGATGGTAACGGAGGCAGGTGGCTAATATTTTTATATCATTTGATTAGCACCACTACACTAGCACCTGGGGAGTGGCCTGTGTGCAGTTGGAGGTATGTGAGTCCTCGGCAAGGAAGCTGTGTTATAGGTAAGTGTAAATACAGAGGGGACCTTCTGCACAGTGCCTGGCTGGTGTTTACCTGTGTAGGTGTAGTGTATTACGGAAAAGCAATGGCAAAAAAAATCTTGAGCATTGAGGTAATTCTCACCAAGTCTGCATAGAGAGAGAGAGAGAGAGAGAGAGAGAGGACATGGAGATGGAGGAAATGGTTCAGACTGCTTACAGACAGTCCGGTGCAGAATATAAGGTCATGATTATAATAAGACTAATTACTGAGACTAATAAGATAGGATGGTGGAGGGTATCTATAAATATTTTCATATTTCTATTCTTGAATAGCATTCGCTGGCAATATGTCTTGCCCAGACAGAACAGACAGTGGTGCTAAATCTGTGCCATCACGTGAGGAGAGGCATATCGTGAACAATCGAGCAAACGACCCGTCCTTGTCTTGCGCTGACCTCAGAGTGCCGTAGAGGTGAAGCCCAGTTCCTTGCCTGCGGAAATCCGCCGGCATCACGCTCTGATCTTACCCCTCTTTGATCAGCCAGCTCCACGTTGGCGTAAGACAGGGTAAGCAGTGACACACGCGGCCCAATAACACCCCTCTTGCAGGGCTTCGACATGCCGCCTGATTGGAGCCCGCCACTCGAGCCGCGCGACTCTTTGGCAATAAGCTGTACGAGCACTCGACCCCAGGCTGCGACCGCGGCTATTTCCCCCCTCCGGCCCCCGCAGCCGAGCGCCCCGGAGGCCGATTGCTTATTTAAGATTGCTTTCATCTCCGCAGTCGTGCCCCTCGCTTTCCTTCCCTCCGTAATGGCATCAGGCCCCACCCCTCCACTGATAAGGGTGCGCAGTCAAAGGACAAAAAGGAACACCAGTGTTCTCAAACCATCATGAGAAACAGATTTCTCATGTAAACCTTTTTTTTTTTTTTTTTTTATCCTACTTGGCCACTCAGAAACATTCATCAACACAGTACCCAATCCCAGGCCCAATAAAGGGACAGATATCAGGCTTTGTTGAAAAATAAAAGGGTTAGAGAATAAACTCAGCACCAGGATATCATAGGTAAACCCGGGGTTAAAAGCCGAATGCTCTCAGAATATTTCTGTGACATTTAAGGATGACGACATTGCGCTCATTAAGGGTTCATAACATTTAGAAGTGCACTGGCAAATATTGACCTTTCATTAATAAATGATGTAAGGGACTCTTTTTTTTACTGTCTTTTTCTATGCAGTAGATTCAGTTTGTTCTCTGATGGAGCCAAACTCGGGTTGTGAAATCTGGCTTTCACTGCTGCCTTGACAGAGCAAGGCAAAACTAAAACCAAGTATGCCTAAACATCTCTCACAATAGTAATAAAAACCATCAGCAGCAGCAGCAAGATCAACATCATCCAACCAATCATCATTACATTATAGGCATTTAGCAGACGCTCTTATCCAGAGCGACTTACACAACTTTATTTATTTATTTTTTATTATTTACATATTATCCATTTATACAGCTGGATATATACTGAAGCGATTCAGGTTAAGTACCTTGCTCAAGGGTACAACAGCAGTGTCCTACCTGAGAATCGAACCTGCAACCTTTCGGTTACAAGGCCAGTTCCTTAACCGTTATACTACACTGCCGCCATTGATCATAATCAATGTTAGAAATTCCTTCAGCCACAAAATGGTTAAAAAAAATAACTACAACACATTAATAAACATAAAATCTCTTCCACAGGATGACACCTCAAGTGAAGTACTGTACATTTATTTTTAGAAAATGTGGTCCCCGTTGGGTATCAGAGACAAGCTAGTTAGGCCCCAGAATAGGAAGCGGCAAGCAAACAAATCAGTGCGGTGCAAGCTTTACCTGTTTCAAGCGGTTTGATTTATTTCAGGATAGTGTCTGTATACTGCTTTTGTCAGAGCTTGAAGAGCTTGAGTAACAGAGGGCAGTTGCAGAGGCACCAAGTAATAGGGCCGGGTGTCCCCTGGGTTCAGTCAAAATCGTCAAGTCAGCTTAAGGGAAGGTGCCATTCATTCATATAATCAAACTTTTCTAGAGGGATGTACAGTATCTCACCCTCAAGGGAATTATTCATTTGAGTTATATGTAAATGTGTTTTTCTTTTCATGGTTATGTTTACAGTACGACAGCTTTGATTAAAACAGACTCAGTCCATTTAAATGAAAGCTTCAATCATGAGCCGGATAATCCCGATGTAATGTATTGCGTCCTAATTTGTTGACATTGTTATATGTACAGTATATGCACTTTTGTTAAGGCACTTGCTGCATGATATCAAGACAACTATATAGACATGCAAAGCCAAGCTATTTCTTGTTTGGTACACCTTGGGGCACATCCTCTGAATTTATACAATCATTGTTGAGCATCTTTTAAAATTTCAGCTATAACACATACATATATTTTACTTGAAAATTTGAATAAACGTTCACTGTCAAAGTGCTAAAGGCTAGTCATTAGTTGGCCTCCCTTTACAGAAGGAGAGGTACTTTCTGACCAAATGCACAATTAAAGCTCTTATTTAATATGTAACTTCAAGGCGTAACTAATTTATACTTAAATTCATATTTGATGTGACTTCATAGGTGAAAAAGGACCTCAATATAGAACACTAGAAGAAGGAGGCTAATTTTACTATTCAAATGGGGAGTGGATCAGCATCATAGCCCATCACACATGCTTGGGACAATTAAAAAAAACTGTGATTTTTATCATGATTTCATCAATATGATATTAACCCATTTACCACTGATAGGACGAAGTGGCCTTTGATTTAGAACTAAATGAATACTTTTTATTTTATTTTAATTAAAGGACTTTGGGCTCCATTTTCCGGAATCAACAGCACATGGGCGCAGTCAATGGCACGGTGTATGGGCGCACTGGGTGTGGCTGCTGAATTTTGGTATTTTCGTGGCCAGTAGTGAGGAGTGCACAGCTCCACAGCAGGCGACACAGGTGGAAAACGGGCTGGATTAGGCTGAATATATTAGCAGCTGCATTCAATCATAGCCAATCAAATTACCTCGTTTGATTCCCTTTAAAAGCCGTGCTCTTTTTGCACTCAAATTTCCGGGGGCTACCACTGCAATGGAAGACAAGGATATGCTCATCAGAAGAAGCTTCTGAGAGCTCCAGAGTCCTTCTGGAAGAATCTACGGCACCTCAAGCCGACTGCCAAGAGCAGATGATGTTAAATTAGCTTGAGAGGAGATAACTAATGCAGTTAATACATGTAGCCCTGGTCCTATGAGAACCGTTTCCCAGTGTAGAAAACGGTTCAATGACATTAGGGGAGGAGCCAAACACATGCTGGTGCAGACATTAGGATGCGTTTACTAACACAATTTTAGGAAAAGTCAAGGACTGTGGGAGACTTCAGTTATTTTTATTGAAAAAGAGAAAATACAATAGAAAGATGGGAACGGGTAAATTTCACCCTATGGCGGTTCTAGTGTTAAAATGAAAAGATTGTTCAAGCTGCATTTATTGTCGTTCTTCTCAGATGTAAAAAAACACATGGAATACAGTATCCCCTTGGCCAACCACAGTGCAGTAAAAAACCAGCCATATACAATCGCCTGTTTCCTGTTTCCTGTTTCCTGTTTCCTGTTTGGTGAGTGACTGAGCTGTGCTACTGAACTGTGCTGTAGAAAAGTTTGGTGGTGATCGTTTTTGTACTGGCAAATCTGCAAATTGCGATTGTTCTCAAAAAACAAAAACAAAATATATTAGGCTACAAACTAACGTTAGGTAAGACGAATTCGCTGCTGAGCAGGCTTTTTCCGGACCAGCAGTATCACTTAGAGCCCGCATAAACGGGGCATAGGTGTTTACTGTGGAAGTCTGTGGAAGTCCTCGCTTACAGACAAATCTGCAAATTGCGATTGTTCTCAAAAAACTAAACAAAACAAAATATATTAGGCTACAAACTAACGTTAGGTAAGACGAATTCGCTGCTGAGCAGGCTTTTACCGGGCCAGCAGTGTTAGGCTAGGTAAGATTGTTCTCAAAAAAAATAAAACAAAATATATTAGGCTACAAACTAACGTTAGGAAGTATCACTTAGAGCCCGCATAAACGGGGCATAAGTGTTTACTGTGGAAGTCCTCGTTTACAAAGACTCCTGTTTGGTGAGCGACTGAGCTGTGCTACTGAAAAAAAAAACAGTAGCTCTCAAAAAACAAAACAAAATATATTAGGCTACAAACTAACGTTAGGAAGTATCACTTAGAGCCCGCATAAACGGGGCATAAGTGTTTATTTGTTAACAAAACAAAATATAGTGTTGATCCTGCTTCCGACGAATTTTGTATATCTTCTAATACAAGGGTAAGCTATGGCTTCGTTTGATCCCTCAGTCTCTCCCATTCCTCGCTCGGTTTCTCCTTCCTCGCCATATTGGGCTATCTCTTGCCCGGTATGTGACATGTTTACCTATTCCTCCTTCTCCGCCACTAGTGGGAACTTTACTTGTGATAAATGTAAATTAAATGCTAGGTTGACTGCGAAGATAGCCGAATTGGAATCTCGCATCCGTACCCTACATGAAATTAGAGAAACCGAAAAGTTCATAGAATCCTTCTCGGTTTCGGGTGCTCCAGCTAGCCCGTCCCCAACTAATGTTAGAAATTCGAAAATGCCTCTGCAGCAAGGTAACAGCAGGTGGATTACAGTTCGCGAACGTAGTCATAAACCACCGGTACTCCACCAACCACCAATTCGGGTTTCGAATAGGTTCTCTCCCCTGAGCAATGCACCTTCGGTAAAACCGGCTGAAAAAGCTTTGATAATCGGTGATTCTATTCTACGAAACGTAGAAATTGCGAGTCCAAAGACCGTAGTTCAGTGCATTCCTGGTGCTAGAGCGACCGACATAGAAGCAAATTTAAAAATGCTGGAAAAAACTAACCGTAAATTTTCTAGCATTATTATTCACGTCGGCGCAAATGATGTCCGGTTGAAGCAATCGGAGATAACGAAAAGTAATTTTGAATCAGCATGTGAAGTAGCAAAACGGTTGTCTAACACTGTTATTTGCTCTGGCCCCATTCCTTCTAGGCGTGGTGACGAAACTTATAGTAGACTAACGTCACTAAATCGTTGGCTATCTGAGTGGTGTCCCTCTAATAATATCGGCTATATAGATCATTGGCACACTTTTTGGGGGACTAATCTTTTAAAAAGAGATGGTGTTCACCCCACGTGGGAGGGTTCAGCTCTTATCTCTAAAAAACTGGCCTATAGTCTTAGAAATTCAAGTCCCTGACTAATTAGAGCCAAGGCCAGGAAGCAGAACTTCTTGTCTGCTTGTTCCCCAGAACCATCAGCTAGGGTTCACCCTTTAGAAATTGAAACTGTGTCTGTCCCACGTATACAAAACCATGTCAAATCTCGCAAAAACCGTGAAGTTTGTTTTAATAATCTGATTAAGATTAAAACAAAACACAATCCTATTAGCTCAAGTGATACTACTACCATGAGAGTTGGCTTATTAAATATAAGATCCCTTAATTCCAAGGCAGCTCTTGTGAATGAATTAATCTCAGACTGCTCTCTTGATATACTATGTTTAACTGAAACATGGCTGAAAGTGGATGAAAACTTTACATTAAATGAATCCTCTCCACCTGGGTTCATATATAGCCAAAACCCCCGTCTCTGTCGAAGAGGGGGTGGGGTTGCTGTTATTTATAAATCTGTCTTTCAGTCAATTCCAAAATTAGAGTATGCATTTGATTCATTTGAAGTGTTAGTTATGAACACTCAGCCAGCAGTGGTTGGTAGAAACCGCCCCTCCTCTCAGCCTATTTTACTTGTAACTGTCTATAGACCTCCTGGCCCATATGCTGGCTTTATTCATGAATTTGCAGATTTTCTTTCTCATTTAGCTGTAAGTCATGACAAAGTGTTAATATTGGGTGATTTTAACCTGCATTTTGAAAATACAGATGATCCTTTTACCTCAGCATTTACGGTCATTTTGGAATCAATTGGTTTCATTCAAAATGTTTTTGGCCCCACGCATTGTCATAGTCATACTTTAGACCTGGTCTTAAGTCTTGGTATTGACATTGTTAATGTTAAAATTCACTCGCATAATCCTATTTTGTCTGACCATTTCCTCATTACTCTGCAGTTAAAATTAGCCCATCCTGTAGAATCTGAACTCAGAACGTATACAGGTCGCACTATCACTACCTCCACTACTGGAAACTTTATGCATGTGCTACCTGATTACCTTGATTTAGACACTTCATCCAGCTCCCTGTCAACCAATGATCTGGCAGAGGAATTAGCTACTGCTCTACGCAAAACCCTTGAAGTAGTTGCTCCGTTAAAAAGCAAAAAAGTAATTGAGAAGAGGCTTGCCCCTTGGTACACCGACCACACGCGGGCTCTTAAACAAAAGTTTCGGCAGCTTGAACGCAAATGGCGTTCTACTAAACTGCAGGTATTCCACTTGGCCTGGAAAGAGAGTCTTAGTGCCTATAAGCATGCTCTCTCCAATGCTAGGTCCTCTTACTTTTCAAAGCTTATACAAGAAAATAAGACCAATCCCCGATTTCTATTCAGAACAGTTGCTGAACTAACTAATAATCATGCAACAACTAACCCTCAAATTCCAGTCTCATGTAGTAGTAATGATTTCTCAAATTTCTTTAGTGGTAAAATTATTGAAATTAGGGAAAAGATCACACAAGTTAGTGACCATGGTTTTGACGATATAGAACTGCCTCCTAGACACACTGAACGTCTTGAATCATTTACTCCAATACTTGAGAGCGAGCTAATTCAGTTAGTTTCTTCTTCAAAATCATCCACCTGTCTTCTAGACCCCATACCCACAAAGTTATTGAAGGAGATATTGCCTATGCTCATCAAACCAATTATTCATTTAATTAACTCATCATTGCTATCGGGCCATGTTCCTACATCCTTTAAATTGGCAGAAATCAAGCCACTACTTAAGAAACCAAATTTGGATCCCACTGTCCTGGCCAATTATAGACCCATTTCAAACCTCCCATTTTTATCAAAGATTCTTGAGAAATGTGTAGCGCAACAGCTTTCTTCATTTCTACATACTTATAATGTGTATGAGAGGTTTCAATCTGGGTTTAGGAAGCACCATAGCACCGAGACCGCCCTTGCCCTAGTAATGAATGACTTGTTCCTCTCTCTGGACTGTGGCTGTATTTCTATTCTTGTTTTACTTGACCTGAGCGCTGCCTTTGATACTATAGACCATAATATTCTCCTCTGCAGGTTAGAAAATTTAGTTGGTATTACCGGGCATGCTCTTATGTGGTTTAAATCTTATCTCTATGATAGATCCCAGTTTGTTAGGGTAAACAGTCAGTCCTCTGAATTTTCTAAGGTGAACTTTGGAGTACCACAAGGATCGGTCTTGGGTCCTCTGCTCTTTTCTCTTTACATGCTCCCTCTTGGGAACATTATAAGCAGACATGGTGTTAACTACCACTGCTACGCAGATGACACACAACTTTATATATCAGTTAAGCCAGGTGAAGTTGACCAGTTGTCTAAACTAGAGACCTGTCTCAAAGATGTAAAGGCCTGGATGACCCAAAATTTCCTCTTATTGAACTCAGATAAGACTGAGATATTAGTATTAGGTCCCAAATCCCTTCGAGATAAATTCTTACAGCTTCCCTTAAATTTAGATTGCTTCTCTGTCTCCCCTAACAAGGTTGTTAAAAACCTTGGTGTAATTATTGATTCAGATCTCTCCTTTCAGCCCCATATTAACAATATCACAAGAATGGCCTTCTTCCACCTGAGGAATATATCTAAATTAAGGAAGGTGTTGTCCCTGGAGGATGCTGAAAAAATGGTTCATGCCTTTGTAACCTCTCGACTAGACTACTGCAATGCATTATTGTCTGGTTGCACTGGCTCAGCCCTGAATCGCCTCCAACTTGTACAGAATGCAGCCGCTAGGGTTCTTACTAGAACCAAGAAATGGGAGCACATCAGCCCGGTGCTCAAAACTCTTCATTGGCTGCCTGTCAAATTCAGAATTGACTACAAGATTTTACTTCTAGCGTTTAAAGCTTTAAATGGCATGGCCCCTGAATATCTGAGTGACTTACTCATTCCTTACTGTCCTCCTAGATTACTTCGCTCTCAAAATGCTGGCTATTTGAAAATTCCTATTATATCTAAAATTACAATGGGTGGCAGAGCCTTCTCTTACAGAGCCCCTTTTTTATGGAATAATCTTCCCATGTATGTACGGGCTGCAGACACACTTTCTGTCTTTAAGTGTAGGCTAAAAACGTACCTCTTTAGTCAATCCTATAGTTAAGGATGTCGGGGGGGGGGGGGGGGGGGGGGGCTAACCTTCTCTTTTCCTCTCTCACCCTGAGCTGCAGATTACTCCGGCCCGTCCCCCTCTCACCCTGAGTTTGCAGACTGCTCCAGTTATGCCCCTCACCCTGAGTTTGCAGACTGCTTCGGACCCGTCCCCCCTTTGGTTTGGTTTATCCTCCCGACTTCACGCAACCGGAGTCCCAGATGCATCACCCCGCCCCCTTTGAACTGATGATTGAACTGATGATTGAACTGATTATTGAACTGACTATTACCATTCAGTCCACCTTTAGTCTAAACCGGGCCGGCCAGCGAAGGATGGGCACCCCCTCTCTAGCCAGGTTCCTTCCGAGATTTCTTCCCACTGGGGAGTTTTTTCTCGCCACTGCTCAGTGTTTTTTTCTCCCCTACCGGGGAGTTTTTTACCTCATTTTGCTGGTTGGGGGCTATGGCCTGGTTTTTTTGCTCAATTTTCCTTCTGTCTCCCTGTGCAGCGTCTTTGTGACAGTTCTCTGTAAAAAGCGCTATACAAATAAAATTGAATTGAATTGAATTGAATACAATTAAGAGCAGAAATAAATATAGGCATGTACATTTTAAAATTAGAAAAACAATGAACAATAAATGCAAAGAATGCATTTTTCCTACTTGCGAGATGTACATCAAAATTAAACTGGATAGCATATGATGGTTGATTGGCTTTTGAATACGTTATGATCATGTACTTGGGAAAGTCATACGCTGGGCTGCAACATAGACCTGGTCTGAGCAGGTGCGCAGCACATGCGTGAATGGCAGACTATGCAGCCACCAAAATTGCAATGCGCTGCTTGACCTTCACTGAAACGCCCCCAAAATAGTGCTTCTCCTCCCACTCCGGTGCACGGAGAGTCACCAAATTACCAAACAGTCCCAGGTGAAATCCATGACAAGAATGCTACTTCACCGGTGCCGCGACTCACCACTCGCTATGCGCTGGCCGTAAAATAGGTTAATCTGTCTTTTTTTTTACAGTACATGTGATGATTTTGTTTCCTGACATGTTGCCCCCCCCCCCCCCCCCCAATGGGCGGTCTCTCACTCTAGGGGTCACTTCCTGGATGCTCTCACTTTATCAGAGTTGCAAAAATATGAATTATTGTTATAGAACTGGTCTATCAGTCATCAAATACTGGTCTGTCTCTGTCTCTGTCTGTAATTATTCCAATTTTAATAAGGCAGCATGGAGCCCAAGGAAATGTTTTTTTCCCCTTCAGAGAAATCACAATGGAAATGTTCAAATTACAAAGAGCATTTAGAAATCAATTTTTACGTTACAATTTCAAGTAACATGAACGAAACACACATAAGGCTGGATAATTAAAACATGAAACATGCAAAGCTTTTTTTTTCATAGACGCCCAGAAAATACAGTTACATTAAACATTGTGATGATCGTAGTTTTAGGGTTATAAGAATACCCTTTGGGTTGATTTCCAGCTTTCGTGTTTAAGACAAACATACTGTACACATGCAGAATTCATTTGTGTGGCACTTTAATGTGAATTTGTGATATTTATGGCTGTGAGTGTGGCTCAATTGATTCTTCTCAGCATTTCATTAAGAAGTGTGTTTGTCTCTGAGGTAAACCTTCTTTTTCAGCTGTCTTTCTAAAGAGTTTGAATGCTCAGAAAAAAATTAGGGCTTGAAAAAAAGACTATGGAGGAATTTAAAAAAGAGGTGGGCATCTGAAGTATTACCTTCTAATAAATCCCACAAGATTGGAAGCAGAATATTTATGAACCGATATTAGCGTAATAGCTACCATGTTTTCTGGACAAAAAATTTTTTGAAATTGTATTGTATTGTATTCTAATTGCAAAGTGATTCTAATGTAATATAACAATATCAATTTTTAACTTTTAATTTCAAGGATAACCATTTTGAAATTAATAATAGATAAGGGGCCACTGTTTTAAAGTCATTTTCACAGGGATATAATGCTCTGGGTCACAGTAGAGAATGTAACTATGTGCATGTGGATAAGGCAGCTATAGAACCAGGCTTGTAACTAGAAGAGTAAAATTCAAGTTTCATGTGGAATACGCCAATGGTAGCCATGAGCAAGGCACATAGCCTGTATCCTGTTAGTTACCCTCCAGCCAAATCAATTGATAAAATGTAACCTGTGGCCTGTAAACGATCCTGTGTAAGGATATATATCGAGTAGCTACATAATTAAACCTGAATTGCTAGACGCCATTTTATTCAGTGCTCATTTACATTATTATACTAAATTAAAGGTGATTTGGATGGACTCTGGAAATGTGGTTGCCAAATTCACAAAACAGCACAAATTTTAAATAATGTATTTGACGTGAATTGCAGTGTACACTCTATAAACCTTTGGAATGTGTCACTGCTTGCCTGTTGCCTGCTTGAAATGTTGCTACAAATCAAAGGCTTACAGGGAGAAATAATTTATTCCTCTTATTTTTTTATTTTGTACAAATTTAGATTGCATGTCCTGACTCTTGTCATTCTGATATTTGCATTATAATTGCACATGATCTGCACAACAAATAAGGACAATAAGCACACTTTTTTTTACATTGAACCCAATGTAGTAAATTGATTGATAATGTACGTATATGCCATTTATGCAAATCCACAACCTATTCATGGGTCTGCCCATAATTCTAGCCCAAAACCCTTCCCTGCTCCATTTCGAATTGTGTGATAAATTCTATGTTCTTGGTACAGATAACTTTTATGTAAAAATTTAAAATTTAATGTAAATAAATGATGCAAATAAATGAGTTACATTAACTAATGTAATAAATGTGATGAAAGGAATGTTCACTAGTCCTACATGTTTTTAGAGGGGAAGGTCCGGTACCCCAGGATTGGCCTGCCCTCACCCCATAGATAATGTACGCTCTCACTCTTGTTCCGCTCAGCCTTATTAATTTATCTGATATATATGTAGCGGTGGTCACTGGTTTATTTAGCAGTTTCCCTTCTGCCCGAGATACTCCTGTCAAGAAAAAAAAAAAAGTGGGAAAAGCCATATAGACATGGTGTTCCCTCCATCAGACACGGTGCTTGTGTTTGCAGCGGGGGGATTTGATGCTCTGTGTTTAAAACAAGTGTTTCTTTTTCTACACCCCGCCCTTCCCCATCTTGAAGTACTTTACAATGTGATGAAGTCCTAAGGCGGAAGCTAACAGGCTGTTTTGCCGAGGCTTAAAGCACCTTCTGTTAATGCATAACCAGCAGATACAGCAAGGTTGTAGACTGACGATCAACCACAGTGTCTAAGAAAATATTCTCCACATTCTGGGGCAGCTACGTTTATGTTGGGCCCTTGTGATATGTTATGCGGTGATGTCCATACAAAGTTATTCTGTGTGTCATGATAAAACGTGGATTATTTCATTTCTGGTGGAACTTTCTTCCAAAATAAGCATTTCTTCATTCATAGGGATTATGGGATTAAAAAAAAAAAAAAAAACATTTATCACTGCATTGCAGCATTATAACGTTCATTTTATATTGTCGATAGATCCTGGGATTTTGAACTGCTTTCTGAATTTTCTACATCCAATATGTTATCTTTTCAAGCCAACCATCCATTATGGAGCGAAGTGTATATATCCATATATTTCCTTTGTGAAAGCTGCCAGGAGTATGCAAGGCTGATTTGACAGTGCAAACACTATGGTGGATCGTAGTTATTGAGCTGGGCAAAGGCATGGAGGGTGTCAAAATTTCATTTTTGAGGAGAGATCACAGGGCTATTGTACAAAAGGGTTGAGTTATACACTATTGCCAAATCTACCTACCTGTGGATTTGACAAGAGATGTATAATTGGCAATCAGATTTTCCATGCCAACATCTGTTGTTTACACTGTCACTATAACTATATTTATTTTCCTCTCCTGTCACTTGATCACTCCTGTCACACAGATCTTTGCTATTGTTAAGCAGCTCGCTAAAACTGCAGCTGGCAAATGTATATGGTGCAATATTGCATTATTAAATTAATTAATGTAACATCAACAATATGCTAACTTGTCCACTTAATGCTCATTATTGTCTCTGTTCATATACTCTAGTAAACGTCAAGATATATAAAGAACTTATAAAGAAATTGGGTAAGAGCATCTTGTAAATGTAGCCATTCTTGCATCAGTAAAAAAGTTAACTGATTTGTTTATTTGCATTTATTCAATAAAGAATCAGTGGAATGGTTTGGTGAGAATTGTGTTCATCAGAATGATAAATTCCTATTTACAGTGTGATAATTACAGCGACCGCAATGACACTCAACAGGGTTGACCCCCGGGCAAGGCAAATCGCCACGGGGATATCAACTCTACGATTCCAATATTAATAATGACTCCGTGCATTTTCAACACATAATTATGGAAAATGGGTATTGAAAAACTAAATCACGTCTCCCTCTGGTATTTCCTCCTATGCATCTGACATACCGTGCTCTCGATTATAAATTTACCCATTATTATTTTTCTCCTGACAAGAAATAGTGAGGACGAGAAGGTCACATGGCAGCCAGCATATTAATTCTGCTGCTAACAGAACACGGCTGTATTTTTATCCCCTCACAGAAACGCACTCTTCAATTAAAGTTTGTGCCACAATCCACAATCAGAAAGTTGTCACAATGAATTCATGCACATTAAATAAGATTAAGTATCACAATTTACTCTCCTTGTCACCAGTGGTATGGTTATTCAGAGGATTGGGGGGTTGGGGGCAGGCAATTTCCCTATTTAATTTATAATTGCTTGGAATTCCTCTGCTACTCACATCAAACGTGACTCCTCAAATATGTGGTGGATAAGAAAGCGCACCGTGCATGCCTCTTCATTCCATTAATGAAAAATCCCGCCCACTTCCTGTCATTGAGTCAGTTTCCTCTTCGTCGTCTCCTCCAGACTCTGCCTCTTATTTTACTGGTACCACTCTGACATTCCCTGACTCTAGTGCCAACATCCCAAATATCATTACTCACGGGGAACCTTAACCTGCTTCTTTAAGTTTGTCTGGCTGCTCCAGAGCTTTCCCCATTTGTGTAATGGCAATGTGTATTCTTTTTTTATTAGATATATTTATGATGTATATATTTATGTATTTATTTATTTGCTTAGCTTAGTTTACCTTATTCAGGGTGACGCGCGGGGCTGACATTCTACATATTATCCATGTTACCCATTTAAAAACCAGGGTAGTTACAGAGGCAATACAGTTTTAAGGTTAACCTCCCCAGGGGAACAGTGCTTCCCAACCGAAAATTTGAATCTGCATCTATCTGAATCTTCTTGCATCTCTTTAACACGATTGTATCGGCCCGCTGTAAATGCATGTGCATTCCTTTAAGCGCACCGACTAACAAGTGCAGCACCTGGGTAGACAGATTCAGCAATGAGCCCTATCCGTGTCCCATAGAGGAGGCCAGCTGTGGATTTCAGGGTTCTGTTGTCCTTCGGGTTCTGCCAGGGTTGTGTTGTCCTTCGGGTTCTGCCAGGGTTCTGTTGTCCTTCGGGTTCTGCCAGGGTTCTGTTGTCCTTCAGGTTCTGCCAGGGTTCTGTTGTCCTTCGGGTTCTGCATCTCTCCTGCAAGCCTCTGCAGAGGGAGGGAGAAAGGCGGGAGAGGGAGCGGCCTGTGGAAGACGAGTCTGACTCAAGCCTCCTTGAGAATCCATGACCACAGGTGTGATAACACACAGAGTCCTTCAACACATCTTCAGCCCTCTTCATCCATAATTCTGCC
Source organism: Synaphobranchus kaupii (assembly GCA_029718625.1). Lineage (NCBI taxonomy): Eukaryota > Metazoa > Chordata > Actinopteri > Anguilliformes > Synaphobranchidae > Synaphobranchus > Synaphobranchus kaupii. The sequence continues at coordinate 10,447,139 of CM056378.1, forward strand.
CGTGTCGTTGAATACCCTCGGCGTCAGAAGAAATTCCGTTTTTCCCACAGTGGTGGCAGGGAAGGGGATTTTAGGAGCAGAACCCCCCCCCCCCCCCCACCCTTGCTCTCTGGATACGCACAAGGGCCTTTGTCTGCCAGAGAGAATTAGAGACCCTCTCCCGTACGCTAATTCACACGCACAGATGGGCTCAGTGAATGACAGATACATCTAAGAGAAAGGTGCATTGAGGCACATTGAGGCTAAGAAATGCGTCATGTAACACTACCACTGTAGGCTGAGACAGGGAAACTCAGGTAATATGAAACAAATATTTTGGAGAAAAAAGGGAAAAGGTAGTGCTGGCACTGTTGGATAAAGCACTGATTGGCACAGGTACCATGGCATAGGTAGTTTAGACAGATACAGGTAATTTGGCCCTGATACTACAGGCAGTCAGAGACACACAGGTAATTTAGCACCAGTACATTCAGCTGAGAAAAGGGACATTGGTATTGTGCCACAGATACTGTAGGCTAAGACAGAGATACAGGCAGTTTGGCACTGGTACTTCAGACAGAGACAAAGAGATAGAGGGCTCACATTGATCTCTGTCCTCAGTGCAGCCCAGGGATCACTTAAATTGCCAAGAGAAAACCTTTTTTCGGAAGACTTTATTCTGCCCAAGCGTGCCTACTGTTTAGTGTGCCAGCGTCTTCAATGTATATATACTTCTTAAGGGATCAGTTTGAGCACATAATAGATTGACTCAAAGCTGAGACTGTATCAACTTGATTTGATATGCTTGTTTAAAGGTGGACTTCGGAAGATTGTGAATTGCGTAATTGTCGGTGGTGATCTGTGAGCATGTTCACGAGTGCAAGAGATTGTGTGTGTGTGTGTGTGTGTGTGTGTGTGTGTGTGTGTGTGTGTGTGTGTGTGTATGTACATGCACGTATATGACCACTGTAACGGTGTAATAAGGTGTATTCTATCTTCTCATCTCCTCTTTCTTTTTCTCTCATTCTATTGGTCTCTCGTTCTCCCAGCTCACAGACAGGGTGGACCCAGCCCTTTTGCAGCGAACTGTCTGACATCTCGCAGAAGAGACTCTGTCATAATCATGCAGTAGAGCAGACAATGAAAGTAAAACTGGATCTCTGTGTCAGTCTCTCTTCTCTACTGTTTTTTTTGTTGTTGAGATAGGACCTCATTTGCAGCTCTGGGTTTATTGTCTTTTTTCTTCCTGCACGGCACGTAGCCTGGCGCTCGGAGTGAGAGGAAAGCTTTCATTGTAACAACGATACAACCGCTCATTCTCTGCAGTTTCCACACCTTTCTGGCCATTAGGAAAGATTTGGACAAAACTAACCAGCTTTGAAGATGCAGGTTCAAAGATTTTCTGTACAATAATGTATGCAGTAAGACGCAAGGCCCTTCTGACAGGCCCGTGTGTGTGTGTGTGTGTGTGTGTGTGTGTGTGTCCGTTGGGCTTTACACAGAAGGACCCCTGACGAAGGCAGTTTGCTGCAGAAATATTGGTGATAAAAATCTGCATTGGAGTCTGCGACCTTTCTTTATTCTATTTGTTTAACTTGTGTCTCACCTCGCCAAAACAAGGTGTGTGCTTTCTTTTTCACCTACACAGAAGGAGACATGTTTCTGAGCAGTAACGTGTGCATTGGCTTCTCTAAATAACAAGGCGGTCTCAGGGACATATTGCAGTGACATCGTCTCGGCAAAAGACTCCCAGACTCAAGTTGCGATTACACGCTCCTGTCACGTCACGTATGATGGCGAAGGAAATTCATTTTTACAGTTGATTTATTCCGAGTAAATGACTGACACTATGGGCAATAGACGCTGTCAGAGCACGCACCTCGCGGACCCCCTCAGCTAAGCAAAGCGTTGCCTGCCACAGTGAGTTATTAAGAAAAACAGGCCTTGTTATTCATCCCAGAGTCAAAACGGTTGTATCCTATATTTCAACAACTGCCTTTGCAGGCATTGTGCATCTTATGTTACAAAATGTATTCAGTTTTCAGTTAAATACAAGCTGATTAATTAAGATTAGAAGGAGGGAGATGGGGTGGAGCAAGAGAAGGAAGGGAAGACGTTTGTACCGATCCTAAAGCTTAATGACTTTCTTAGATTTTTATGGGGGCAGCCCGGTGGTGCAGTGGTTAGCTCTGGCGCCTCACAGAAAGAAGGTACAGAGTTCAAATCCCGGCCGAGGGCCTTTCTGTGCGGAGTTTGTGCGGAGTTTGCATGTTCTCCCCGTGTTTCCTTCGGTTTCCTCCCACAGTCCAAGGGCATGCAGGTTAGGCTAATTGCCCATAGGTATGATGAGTGTGTGAGTGAATGGTGTGCGTGCCCAGCAATAGATTGACGACCTGTCCAGGGTGTATTCCTGCCTCTCATCCAATGCATGCTGGGATAGGCTCCAGCCCCGCTGCGACCCAGACCAGGAATAAGTGGGTTAGATAATGTATGGATACATTCTTGTGGAAGGTGGAATATTACCTTTGAATTTGTTCCTACTCCCATTTTCAAGAATGTATTCCCCTTCGTCCTTTGTGCCTTTAAGTAATTTGCAGCTATTTAGTCACAGTCAACAAGAGGACACCGGAGAAGAATAATTTTCATAAACAGACTAATAGTGTTCCCAGCTGAGTCTATTTAAACCAGCAGGAGCCCAATAAAAATGAATGCAAGACCTTCCAATAAAGTATACATTTTGACCAGTAGGGACCATGGAGAGAGTATGACTCGAGGAAATGCAGTGTATATTTCTTTTTAAGGGGGTGCTGTCTAAGCCTCCTCCGTCACCCCCCCCCCCCCCCCCCTCACCCCCACCCCAAAGAAAGAAAGAAAAGATTTGAGGCACAGCTTCACATGGCTTATTGAAGAATAAAGTGAGAGTCAGAGAGGTGGTTCCTACAGCTCTCAAAAGCCTCTCTGATACCGCTTTCACCAAGGCGGGAGGAACCGGGGAAACGGTATCGGTGCCAGCTCGCCACACTTTTGAGACTTAATAGAAAAACCCTTCCATCGACACCCCATAATTTCTCTAAGCCGTAAAGCCTGTGGGCTTCCCCCTCTCCCACAGATGCAGGGCTAGGAATGTCTCGTTAATGACCGGATCATTTTACCTTCAAACTGCAGCGCTATCTCTAAGCAAAAATCTGCACTCTAAAAACACATGAGCAAGCAAGCCTTTACGATTGATTTACAGGGCAACTTGATCTTTTCACAATAATTAAAAAAAAAAAAACAATAAAAATTCACGGTGGACTCTAAGGATGACATTTTAAAGGCTGGAAATATGTTTTAAAGCAGCCATTTAAAAAAAAAAACATCTTTTGATATCGGCAGTGCTTTAGTCATATAGACATCGTATTAAATTAATATTCCTCAGTCCCGACTTCCGTTATGCTTCTAGTCTAAAACGCAAAAAAAAGCGCATTGCGATCGTTTTGAATGACACAGAAAAGTATATTTATAGGGACTCTTCAGTGCATCCCACTGAGCACACTGCAGTAGTGTGCCTATATGGCTCAGATTGAATCCTTGCCTGGGAGGCCTGTGGAGCAATGTAACCTAATATACGTATGCCTATAGTGTCACCCAGGGAGCATGGGTTATGAGAATACCCAAAAGACAACGAAGAACATGGGGTAGCGGCACTCAAAAAATAAACATAAAAAAAGAAGCAGGACTTGCCTCAGTTTACCATTAGTTTATGTAGGCTACATTCAGGCTAACGTGTTTTGGATTTAAAAAAGGCTTCATCTGCGCACCCGTAATAATGGTACCAACCTCTTTTATAACAGGCTACATTCAGGCTAACGCGTTTTGGATTTTAAAAAAGGCTTCATCAGAGCACCAGTAATAATGGTACCAACCCCTTGTATAATTCTCAGGTGGTTGTCCCGAGTTGCGTGGGGCAGGTTGTCACACATATCTGAATAGGAAAAGCATAGGCTGCATAATCCCAGTAAATCATATCAAGGCATATATCAGCACAAAACATATTCTTAGAAAGGGCTTATGGGAGAACTCATAATTTAGACCTTGTGGTTGCATACTATTTAGTTTGTAAATCCAAAATATTTCCCTTTGAAATTTGGGAAGATTGCCTCCCCAAGGGGCAGTAAGCTGTTCCAAGCCAACAAAGCGTAATAACTAGGGGGGGGGGGGGGGCATTTTTACTTTGAGGTAATGTTTAGCCATAGAATATTCTGTGTTGCCTCTGCAGATTGCTGTTTTGTGGTCAGAGATTTGAACCTTGAGGCACCTTTTGGTTTGGCCTACATAGGCCTTGCCACAGATCCAGGTAAGCACATAGCCACAGGTCCAGGTAAGCACATAGACAACGTTGTTTGTGAAAGAGCAAATGTCTACAAGTGTACGGTATGTATGGAAAATGAAGAGTTAAATGCATTTAAATTTTCAAATTGTCAGATATAGTGCGTACATCAACTTCAATATGAAAATGCAAACTGCGCTTTTGCATTTGATTTTGAATTATGTCATGATTTTTGCACACATCAAATGAAAACAAAACGCAATTACTGATTTGCATTTTAATTCGAAATAGGACCAGATTACGCTTCCGTGACGTTTATGGTACAAAAGGCGTCTTTGTATAAACTGCAGATTGAGGGCAGCTGCTCTCAAGTGCGAAGGCACTTTCCAATCAAGTACCAGCAACAAGCAGCACTTACCCACACTGTATCCAAAACAGTCCTTGTCACTGTTGGCTCAATGTTGAAGCTTACACTGATAAAAGCATGTCAGGTCATCCCAGTAAATTACACCGCAGCTGCTCATTTACCCAGTCGCTACAGGGCAGGCAGTACCATCTTGCTTCAGGGATGGGGGGAATGAGCTTCAGGGATGGGGGGAATGAGCTTCAGGGATGGGGGGAATGAGCTTCAGGGATGGGGGAGTGCAGTGCACATAAGGGTGGAATTTGTTTTTTGTTTGATGCAAACTTCAGTCCCCATAGACTTTTTGATCCAAACCTTTTCAACCGTCTTCAATGACTGTGAATCGTATTCTGTGCCATGATGGAATTTGTGATACAAAGTTAAATACAAAAGAAAATGTAAAAAAAAAAAAATCCACTAAATTGTTAAACAGAAGCTGCACAGAGATTTGGAAGGGAAGAAATCCTTGTCATCTAATTCATTGCTTCTAGAGTTTGGTGGAGGTGGGGGGGGACTCCAGTCCTGGGTCACCTTGGGGTTTGAACAGTCTGATTTGACACTTGGCCCAGTTGAATCTGATTAACCTCTTAAATAATATTCCACACATTACTTGTCACCTTTCACTAATGGCATTGGCATTCAGATGAGTAATCCTCGCAGAAATGTCTACACGTACCTAACACCTGGCCACTTCATATGTACTGTATCCCTGTCCAGTACATGTCTTCTGCTTTTCATTTTGTCCGGTCCATATGTAGTAGAAACAAATCAGATATTACAAGCTTTATGCCTTGGTTAAAGGATAAGGCTGGTGTAATTTTATATTTTTCCACGATCAACATATCCTATGAAATGACTGAAACCTCCAATGAATTTATCCTACCAACAAGTATTGTCCATCTAGCCAACGCCGGATATAGCCAATATCCTGCTAGTCATGGAGCTCCATTGCTGTCAAAAAAAACTGTTAAAACAAGTCAGAGACATACTGTTACTTTGGTCAGCATAATTCATCATTACGATGAACATGGCCTTTCTACCTTTTACTGAAACAACTTTATGAGGTGACAGTGATTTGTTTTTTTGTGCCTATTGTGAAATTAATTTGGTTAGAAATTACACTGGCCATGGTTTTTTGTGATAAATAGTTGCGTTTTCTGAAAATTAAAATGTCTCTTTTTGAACCGTATTTAATGATTTTAGCACACAATTTGAATGAATGTCTTAGTGGTTGAATGGCTTAGCACCAAGCTGGGATAAAAGAATGTCAGACAGCATTGAGAGTTTGGACAGAAGCGTTGTAGTTTTTGGTCTTTTTATAGAATGCACTGACAATAAGAAAGATATAAAATCACGCCGGCCTTTAAGGATTACAGTAGCTGCACCCTCTCCTGAGAGTCGAACCTGCTACCTTTTGGGTTCACATTTCCTTCAATTCTGTGCCGCAGATCTTCCAAATTATCCCCCCCTTCCTGTAAGGATTTGCAGGATATTGACAGAGGAAGCAAACATGAGCGATTGGAATTCATTTATTCATTTCAGTGCATGGTCATGTGTCCTGGGATGGACAACAGGGCTCATACCTTGAAATGATAATCCAAGTGATCCCAGCTATTTATTTCAGTTTGTTTAACTAGGCTCAGAAAATGCTACCAACGCAGGAATGTGACCCTGACCATAACTTGAACTGTGGCTTTTAACTCACAATATCATATTCTGAGCACAGGAATTCCACAAGGAATCCAGTATGAATTCAGTAGTTTATTAGTGTAGAGCACAGTCATGCACGCTTTATTTATCTATTGTATGTTATGCATGTTTTAGAGCTGAAGGTCAGTCAGAAGTTGTCTGGTTTGAATGTGGATTTCAGATCCTGTTGAAGAGTGGGACAGAAACAAGTGTGAAGGTGATAAGCATTTTAGAACACAAAAGCTTTCTTAAGGTCTGTGGAGATGGGAGTATGTGCATTTCATTTTTTTTTTTAAATAACTGTATTCCTTTCCTTCTTTGTTCCAAGGGACATCCTCAAGCATTCTTTTAAAATATGATGTGATTCTTTGCCAAAGAGGACTTGTATTTAACTAAAGACAACCTGAAGTTTTACGTACACATCATCTTGCCTTTCTTTGCCCTATGAATAACTCGTCCTTTGTTGAACTCGACATGTGTGCAGATGTACACTTCCTGTTTCCAAGCAGCTTCTGGTGAAGCGGCAGCCTTTTTATTTATTTTATTTTTTTTAAATAACAGATTAAATATGCAGTTCAATATGCAGTTTCAACAATTATCCCAGTTTCCCAGCATAAAAGCGGCTTATTTTGACTGAAAATTAGGTATTTGTAATTGGTTTTCTTTTTAATTGTTAACCAATGAGCAATGAGAACAGATCAATGGCACTTTAAAATGGTGTCAACTGCCTGAAGACGAAAGGAAAAAGAGAAATAAAGAGGAAAGAGAAGAAAATCTACAGTGATGAGATCAGATCCATTTAACCATCACTGGACTCCAACCCTGTCCTAGACGATGGATTCATTCCTATAGCAGATGAATGTGGAGAGATAGAGGATCGCAAAAACACACACACACACACACACACACACACACCACACACACACACAATGCACACGCATGCACACACACACACACACACACACACACACGCATGCACACACACACACACACACACACACACACACAAACACACCAAACAAGGCCTTTGTTCACGCCTCAGAGAGACAGGGTGTTAGATCGCTGTAGATGTGTACTGTAGATGTGGCAGAAGGTTTCCCAGCCTGTCGAAAGTGTTTGTCCGTGACTAAAGAGGTGTGGTTTGTATGTTTTCTGAGGACTTCTGAAGAAGAGAGTAGCACAAAAACCTCACAATGTGGACTGACAATGTGGACTCAGATGTTCTCCTTTAAATCACATCATGTACAGTGTGTGACAACTTAAGGGTCACAGATGTGCTCCTGTAAACCACATCATGTACAGTGTGTGACAACTTAAGGGTCACAGATGTGCTCCTGTAAACCACATCATGTACAGTGTGTGACAACTTAAGGGTCACAGATGTGCTCCTTTTAAACCACATCATGTACAGTGTGTGACAACTTAATAGTTTACCCTGGTCTTACTGACCTAGCCTTAAGACTTAGCCATAGCCTACTGTCTGTATTATACTCAATGTTCAGGTGTATGGATAGCTGCTACGTTATAATAAAAATGTGCTTCATCTGACCTGTTTTGTAGTTGCTTCAATGACCTTCGGTATGCACTCATTGTACGTCGCTTCGGATAAAAGCGTCTGCCAAATGAATGTAATGTAAACCACATCATGTACAGCGTGTGATGACTCTTAAGTTTAGAATTCTAAAAGGTAACAGTCCCATTGGCTGTTAATCCACATCCTTTGCAAGACTCCTTGCTGTATTCGTTTTTTTTTTTTTAAATGGCTTGATAGGTTGTGCACAAAGCATGGCTGTAAAGCAATCACAACAATGTGCACCTGTGTCTGAAATGACATCACGTTTAAAAGGCAGGCGCTTTGCGTGTGCCCACACCCGCTCACCCCACTTTGCTGGGTTCAGCACGCACTGAGCAAGGTGGAGGCCACCATGTCAGCTGGTAAATCCACAACGAGGTAACTCTCCGGTTATAATGGGCAAAGGAGAGGAGGCGAGCGGGAACGCACAACGCTAGGCATAGGCGCAGGAAAATCTGACACACTCGACAAGAGTCCTCCTCCATGCATGACAAATCTGCACTGGTAATTACTGATGGGTCACTAGCCCCTGCACTGTGTGACAATCAGAAATAATAAGAGCACTGTACTCCCTCCACCATTAAAACACAGCCAGCCCCTAATGAAAATGTTAAGTGCGTCACTGCCTTGTCAGGCTCAACTGTATTATAACCGTTAATAAAAAAAATGCTCCCCTCCAACCAAGGCCTATGTGTAGGATTTGGCAGAACGACAGATATATTCTTAGAACCCCAGTGAGTTAAATATTTTTTGTTGATTAGCAACTACTTGCAATTATCATCAGACTTGGCCTCTGTCTGCCTGTTGTGTGAATGGATGTGTAGCAGCTGTGCACTTGAATCATAAAAAACTACTAGAAAAATTTAAAAGAATTAGTTTACCTGCACTACATACTACATAATATAATCTACAGTATGTGTACTCAAAAACAACATATTCCCTAAAATTATAAGTTTACTCTTTACTACCATTACTGTTTATGCCTTATACAAGGGTAGTCTCTATTTTTTTGTATGTTTATATTATAATTCATTCATTCATTCATTCATTTATTAAGTTGCAATTATATTGTGTTTTAATTAACAGGGTAATTATCTACGTATATGAAACATTAATTATGTAATTGTACCATCTTGAAATATAAAGGTGGCATATTTTTTATATATTCTTGTCCATTAAATCTAATCCTTTCAAGGACTATACTTCAATAGAAGCAAGACAATAAAATAAAAATCTGCCCTAATGTTCATACATGCAGTATTTGAGTAAAAGGTTCTCTATGAATAGAAATCTCACATTATGAGCATGCGGAATGTTGTTCCATCCTGGTCCTTATAGACACGGGGGGCTAAAGGCAGAAAGTATTTTTCTGTTTCTGGAGAAAATAATTCAGTAATTCCAGTCAAAAATGTTCAAAAAGGAGTGTCTTTGTCCCCGTAGGGCCAAAGCGGTGACAGTGTGACACCATTACTGGGCCAGGTATATGGGGTGCCCTGGCTTTTGCCGCACTAAATGTCATCTGCAGTTACTCATGGAGGGAGATTGGCTCTAACTTAGCATCCACATCCTGAGAAACGACAATGTCCGCCTTGATTTAAAACACAGTAATTGATCATTAACATATTCGCCGTAGGCTCGCAATGGTGATCCGTTATTAACACACCCCACGGGGCCTGTTCTCGGCCCCATATCTGTGAGTCAACAACATCAAAACAAAAAGTGAATCGTTAGGCATCGGATCGGCTGTATTTCCCAACATAATATCTCAAGTACATTGACGCATGTCGAGACATGACAGGGAGGAGCAAGGATGCGCCTCATTGTAAGATACTATAAGTGCGCTTAGGGAGGTCATCCCTTCAGACCGCACCAATTGACAAGGACCACTGGATTTATATTCCAAAAAAAGGAATATTTGGGCAAGGCTCCTGCATAATCATGCATAATGTGTGGAGATGTCCTGTGTACAGTTCTGGGGGCTCAGCGAACGCATTACACATGATGAATAACAGATTAACAGGGATAGCACAAGGCACACGTCACGTTTACTCATCCGATTGGCTGAAGTTTCTTTCCTTTCTCCAAGATTAATGGTTCAGGCATTCGTACACGTGTCTGATTTAAAGAGGTGAATTTTTTTTGCTGGGGCAATTCCAGCTGAGTGCTTGGCTCTAGGCTACAGTGGCAGAGGAGCTCATTCCCTGCTGGAGATTTCAAACACCAACGGGATTTTAAAGCCAGTATAGAATACTGATTTGAATATATGCAAAGTAACATGACAGTTATTGGGGGGGGGGGGGGGGTGATCAAGTCGTCACGACAACCACAACGGAGAGCGAAGGATTGTGCTTACGATGGTGTGGCTCTGCCTCGAGTTGTTTGCGTGAAGCCACGAGTCTGCTTTGCCCGAGTATACTTTATCTCCACTACTTCATCAGCTATTCCTCTCTTCCCACTCACTTTCTCTCTCCCGGTACTCCTTTCTTTTCCATTCTCATGATCCCCTTAATTCCTCTTGCCCTCCTGTCTTCCAGCTCTGAAATGACACCACTTCAGGTCAGTTTTTATTACATAATTCACATAAACCGCTGTGGCGTGCCTTAAATTTGGTATGCATGGTCAATGGGGAGTCTGATATAAGGCTTGTTCAAGGGAAGTTTGTACAATATTTCTGGCAAAGTCAAGAAACTGCAGGTATAATATACTTTCATACATAAATTATCCAATCATGGTCCAACCCTGGATGCAGGGTTACTTAATGGCACACACTAAGGAACAAAAATCAATAAGATCTCATCCTTCGTGCGATCTTAGGTTCGACTCCCCGTCGGAGACGTGTTTACTTCACGCTGCACAAAAGCTGTGTTTATGGGGCGGACACTACAGCAGCACCATCCGAAAACGGACTGTATCTGGCCGTTTGCGGATGTGTGTTCGCCGTCGGGAAATGGACGTGGATTTCGCGCCTGGAGGTGTTCTTGTCCAGAAATTTTCCATAAATTACCAGACATGGCTATCCACTTCTCCTAACTGAGAATATTCAAATCCAAACTCCTTTTCCATGCAGTGTCACTTCTAAATAAATCCAGCAAACCTTACATTGAAGCAATTACATATTATACATATATCATATGTAACTAAAAACTATATGGAATCTACATCCATTTATATTGGTGGTGTAGTTAAAAAATAATACAAATTTTTAAAAAAAATTTGGTGCCAATGTGGGCCTGAACATATCCAATTCCCACCCCCAATTTGGAATGGCCAATCATCTGCAACCACAGCCGTGTACATGCGCAAACCCAATGCTGATTCCGGAGAATTCAGAGAATTCAGTTCTCCTCCGAAACATGTGGTGTGGCCAGCACTGTGTGTCTTTTCACACTGCAGACTACTGCTAAAACTCGCATAGAGCGGAGTCAAAGGAAGACCTTTCACATGGGGTCAGGGGTCGCCAGATCGTGATGCACACTGTAACGAGCATGATGACAGGTAACACATGTGACCGGATGATATAAGAATCGCGTATCTCAGGTTACACGTGTGAGGGGGCGAGAAGAATGGTGGAAAACTTGCATGGTGCAATGCGTAGCTATCGAGCTCCTATTAAAAAGTATTGTACCTTTCTCTTACCAAGCCAGCCCCCCCCCCCCCCCCCACCAGTACCGTGTCCGTCTCCTTATATGTATATAAAACGGTCTAGTTACTCTGCATCTCTTTGCATAATCTTCATTGTTCATAAACATAGTCCTCTTGTATAGTTAAAAAAAAAACAACATGACCACCACACGCATTCGTATTATTCCAATCTAAGGTGATGATGATCGGACACTTGACACACTATAAAAATCTACCGGAATTTTAAGCTTTTTGCTGCTGTTCCTGAACTGCGTGAAGGTATTGCTCACCACAACCAGGACATCCAGTCCTGAGACTCAAATGTGCTATTTGATCTGCAGGGCCAGCGGTGTCTTGAGTTGCATGAGTAATGCCAGACAATTTAATTGCATTCTCAAAGGACAAACAGAAACATTTTCATTGTAATGACACGAGTCCTGAGGGTGCTGTACATTTCTCTTACCACCCACATCGACAGATTGGTGACCTCTGCCCTGTTCAAGGATAAATTACAGTCTTCAACAACCGAACAATAGGTCAAACTCAACAAGGTAGGCGACTGACTAGAGCGATCACATCTGTGGAAGATTGCTTGTCTCTGTTTCTGTGATGTGCTTTACAATCTGAACCCTTTATAGAACTGGATACTAACAATGGCCCCTGACCTTTAGCACCTCTATATTGTGGCAGATTGCAGACGTTGACCTCTGACCTTCTTTATCTATAGCTTCGAACAGTTATGTGACCTAGTTGAAGGACAAGACCGTAAATTGAGATATAATGCCACTCTGGAGAAAATAAGAAATGTAATGAAATCAGTGGCGACTAAGTATGCCCATGGACCTCAATGCAATGGGAACACAAAGGGAAAATCTCCAGGACTCACACCTCCAATTGTACCCCTGGTCACCACGAGTGGCCATGACACAAAATGTGAGATCAATGTAGGGCAGGCAATGTGAGTCTAGTCAGTGGTGGGGTGCAGATTTAACATTACATTGTCACCTTCCTGAAACCCACATGAATAACTAGGTCGGCACTGCGTGAAGACAAAGGGGTCACTCCAGCACGAAAAAGCCACAACCCCTCAGCTGTCTGCCTCCAAACTCAAATCGAATCAAAGTTTTTATAGCGCATTTCACAAAACAATTGTCACAATACGCTTCCCAGAAAACCCTTGGCCCAAACCCCCGCAAATGGCAAGAAAAAACTCTGTGGTGGCAGATAGGAAGAAACCTTTGGGAGGAACCAGACTGAAGGGGGGGTGGGGGGGGCCCATCCTCCTCTGGTCGGCTCAGGGTCTAGGTCTTAATGACCATCTCTTCATGGACCCTTTGCCTCCAGAGCCCTGACAGTCACTGCAATAAATAATGCAGTGGTGGTTACTGCATAACTAATGGCGTGACAGTTACTGCATAACTAATGCAGTGGTGGTTACTGCATAACTAATGGCGTGACAGTTACTGCATAACTAATGCAGTGGTGGTTACTGCATAACTAATGGCGTGACAGTTACTGCATAACTAATGCAGTGGTGGTTACTGCATAACTAATGGCGTGACAGTTACTGCATAACTAATGCAGTGGTGGTTACTGCATAACTAATGGCGTGACAGTTACTGCATAACTAATGCAGTGGTGGTTACTGCATAACTAATGGCGTGACAGTTACTGCATAAACTAATGCGTGACAGTTACTGCATAAACTAATGGCGTGACAGTTACTGCATAACTAATGCAGTGGTGGTTACTGCATAACTAATGGCGTGACAGTTACTGCATAACTAATGGCGTGACAGTTACTGCATAACTAATGGCATGACAGTTACTGCATAAATAATGAGTGGTGGTTACTGCATAACTAATGGAGTGACAGTTACTGCATAACTAATGGTGTGA